>JZKD02S0197516.1:198700-218642 GCA_000966675.3 Picea glauca
CAGGATGAAGCTTCCAACAATGGTCTTCATCATGGCCATCTTTTGAACAATGTTTACATGTGAACTTTTCTCCCTCTTTCTTCACAACAACATTCTTCCTACCACTGCCCTTGAATTTATTCTTTCCCTTTTCTCCATGGCTGAATGTCTTCTTGAAACCCTCATGAGTATCGTTCCTTCCCCTTGCTTCCAAATGAGTACCCTGTACACAAACTTCATCTAGATTCGAAGGATTAAACATGAGTATAGTATGTCTCAAAATAACTATGTAAAACACCAATATATTTGAGCAATGTTTCCTGTGAAGACAAATCAACTCCCAAAACCAAATCTCTTCTCCTAAATTCCTGAGTAAAACTTTGTACATTCTGTCCTTTAGCTTGTCTAAAATTCTGCCATTCCATAGTTGCCTTTTGTTTATATGCCAATGGATAAAATTATTTTTTAATTTCTATAATGAAATCATTCCAAGAAAGCAAAATTTTTCCATGCTTTTTCATTTCCTCCCGAGTCTTAGATTCCCACCAAATAAGTGCTGAACCATCTAATCTTAATGAAGCAAGCTCAATTTTGGTTTCATCATCTTGAATCTTTTGTATTCTACAATATACTTCAATTTGACATATCCAATTATCTAGCTTTTCTGCATTAACTTCTCCATTGTAAATTGGCAATTCAAATTTTATATCAATCTTTAATGAAGGAATTTCCGAAGGAGTTTTACCATGCCCCTTTGGAGAATTCGGAAGATGTTTCGAACTGGTAGAAGAAGAAGAAGAAGAAGATGATGATGATGGAGGAGAGGGTGATGGATAAGCACCATTCTCTCTATTTCCGTCTGGAGTTTTGTCACCACCACCTCCCTTATGCATTGAAGGGTTGGAGCCTTCACCCTGTGAAAATATGTTCCTTTCCATCAAGATCTTCATTATCTCTCTCATCTCCATGAAAACCTCTATGAGATCTTCATTTTTGGCAGGAACACGTTCATGACTTTCTGCATGATCCATGCTTGGTGAATGCCTCCCTGAAACTTGCGGTGAATGAATATGCTTCCTCCTTGTTGGATGAGAACTTGGCTCCACAAGTTGACCTTCTCCTCTTGTGAGTTTCAACCTTGTGAGCATCATAAACAAAACTTGCAAACAATCAAGTCTTCAAAAACCAGTGCTTTGATACCAACTTGATCTAAAATGAAGAGGACTTGAAATACTTGAAATTATTTGCAATGTAAATGTTATGTGTTTAAGGCAAAAGGATCAGTTTGCAACACATAGATTAAAGGATTACTTATGAAAATTACATATAGACAGCAACATAATCAATGAACATAAACACATAAGCACAACAATTGATAAAGGAGTTCACCCCTCTTTTGCGCTACATCTCCTGGTCCAGCTTCCAATGGATCATTATTATTAATTTCTCAAAAAGTGCTCAAAAACATGTCTTACAATGCTCAAACTGACAAACCGACTGCTCCAATGGCTTCAGAGCATCCCAAAACCCCTGTCTGGGCTCTTTCGACACCTCAATCGGTCAAAAAACAAAGAAGTTAGGCCTCCTGGAAGTCTGCCTCTTCAAGCTTGCTGTCTCTGCATCTACAAATTGCACCCTTCTTCATTGAACGTAGCTCACACATAATATAAAGCGTGAAAACCTAGCACTGGGTGCAACTGTGCCAATGGTGCAAACCATAGAATGGTTAAGGGTGCGCTAGCCCCTAACCACCTAGGCACCTGGGCATATGGCTCATAGGACCACGCGCATGGCAAAAAGGTGGTTCATATGGTTACAACGGTGTAACTCCCCCCGCGCTCCAGGTCGGGGTCATATGGTTTAACAATATAACCGTGGCTTTAACATACAACATAACCCATGTGCCAACGATGCGCGCATACATATATGTGCTATGGTCATATGTCAACGCAAACGACCACGGGCTGGGGCCAAGCCCCAGCTCGACTTCCCGCCACATACACATATATATGAATTTAAAAACATTGATACACGTATATACAACAAGGAATAGGGGGCGGTGCAACGGTCGGTGAAGGTTTGTGAAGTATTTACATAGTGGGGGAGGTCCAGGGGTCGAACCCCGCAGACTCCCAATAATTTTACATACAACCAATGAGCCAATTCCGGGGTGCCACGTGGCAGCCCATGATTGGGCCACGTGGCACCCAATCATTGCCCAGAAAACTGCCACATTTCGACATCTGATTCGACAACTGTCAACCAATCAAAAAATTTCCACGTCACTCCTGCCACATCATCGTACGGTCCGTATAGCCCCTGCCACATCATCCCGTACGGACTGTACAATCAACATCAAAATTTGTACCTGTTTGACTTGACGAACAGATCGCTATATCTCTCGCTCCCGACGTCCGTTTGAGACGAAACGATTTGCGTTGGTTTCAAAATGACGAGGCATACACTCTCGTCTAGTTTGAATCGATTCCGAGCACTTTGAATTTTTGAGCAAAATTTGATCCCCAGATCAATGAAAGAGAAGGCCTCGCAACCTGCACATTCATCAATTATCTGGTCGATGAATGGTGTGGGAAAATTATCTTTTGGACATGCCTTGTTCAAATCACAGAAGTCCATACATACACAAATTGTGCCCTGTTTTTTATTGACTAGCACAACATTTGACACCCATTGGGTCAAATGGATAGGATAGATAAAACTGACTTTTAGTAGTTTCTCAACTTCAACCTTAATGGCTGCTGCTTTCCTGGGATTAACTGGACGAAGCTTCTGCCGAACAGGCTTGGAATATGGATAAGTTGTGATTTCACATTCGACTATTTTTGGATCGATGCCTGGCATTTCCTCGTAAGACCAGGCAAAAACGTTGCATAATTCTTTAAATAGATCTGTGTAGATTTGAATCTCTCCGGGGGAAGAGTCTGCTCTGACGAAAACATTCTCCATGATGCCAGGGGTTCTGAAGATATTGATCGGTATGGTTTTAGTGATAGTTTCCATATTACCCTCAGCATAAACCTCATGTGTACCTAAGGGATTAATAGGACAAGACCTATCTCCAGTCATAGTCAAGGTGAATTCTTCGGCTTTGATTTGGCTTAACTCTGGGAGGAAGTATGATCTGTGATGGAGATCATCCCAGGGTTTTTATGGACTAGTCATTACTTCAATTATTGCTTCATCGGAGGGAAAGACTAAGTCTAACGAATCGGTGTCAGCGAGAGAACCTTGAGCCCAAATAGGCTCTAGAATCGGGTCTAACTCTTGTGCAGGAGTTGGATCTGTGTCGGCCGAAGCTTGCTGGACTAAAGAGTATGCTACTTCAGTTGTGGACAAGGGCATGGACATGCCAGGGTGCCTTGCCCCTTCCATCGTGGCTGATGGGGAAGGAAGTATCCATAGATCGTTGAAGTAAGTCGTGCAAAATGACGAAACTTGGAAAATATCAACCTTATGGTATTCGGATATGAACTTGACATCACCTTGAGGGGGCGGTTAATTGAAGGTACCCATCAAAGATGGGCACAAACCAACCCCTATGTTGATTATGCTTGGTTGGGGATTATCAATCATTGGGACCGCAGATACCCCCAATGAAGGGTTAGGTCTGGAGAAAGACAATTGATCAATGGTCACAATCTGGTCCTTGTGTGGAAATAACAAGACCTAGAAAACTGTAGCAACCAATGCTTGCATGGCGTAAGTCCAACTCCTTCCTAACAAGAGATTGTAGTCGAGGCATGCGTCGACTACTTCTACCTCGACGCACCCGATCTTCCCTCCTAACTGAACAGGGAAAGAGAGAACGATACCATGTGGTTGGAATGAACGACCATCGAAAGCGGTGAGGAGAGTAGGTGACAGAGACAAAACGAGCTGGCCAATGGCCTTCCATCATGCCAATGACATAACGCATGTCGAGGCACCCTCATCAACCACCGTGCGAAAAATATTCCGAGTAAAAGTTTTCATGGGGTGAGCCACTATTATCTGAAATGCTAAGTGGTAAGGCATACGAGGTTTTAAGTCAGTTGTATCCAGCATGATTGTACCTGGATTAGAAGTCTTGGTAGATCCTAAAGTGGTTAACAAAGCTTTCCTCTGGGAAGGGTAGCTTTGGAGGACCTCCAAAGAGGACATCGCGAAAGGGGTTTGAGACAAATCCTCCACCACAGAATAGTTTTGGGTGGCCCTTGCATTTGGGTTGTGAGAAGATTTCTTGAATGCACCTTTTGGGATGCATGTCATTGTTTCACCAAAAGTCTTCTCGATCTGGAGAGGAAGAAATGGGAGTTCGACTTCTTTGCCTTTCTCAGAAGTGCTTGGTTTATTGTAGTCATGTGCTCTAGTTGATATAAAAGCATCACCCTTCATCGTATACACATTCATGGATGTGGGATTGTTCGAAGACAAAGAGGGTCCTTGAATGCCCCCTTCTGCGCTTGTAGAGGCTTGGGTTAGGTTTTTCCCATGTTGAAGTGGATCGGTTAACACGATAGGTTATTGTTGTGCACAAACTTTTGGGCCTCTGCAAGCCGAGGACATTGGTTTGTTGGGTGGTCTTCCGTGCACAGGTTGCACGGATACCTCACCTTCCGTTTCTCAGTGTTGCCCTTGCTAGAATTATTAGTGGGTTTCTTACCCCCCTTACCCTTCTTTTGTTGTTTTTTCTTTCCTTCAGGCTGTTGGGTGGCCTTTGGATTTGTCGATTTCACTGTGTGTACATCCGACGTTTGAGTAGGGGGAGAAACCAAAATAGTATTTTGGTTGGCTTTTGTGTGTTGTATAGACAATTGCTGCAATTGCTTCATCAGTTGCTCAATGGGCTTTGTTTGTGCTGAACCAACAATACCATCGGCATGTGGTCCAACTCTCTATCTGGTTTTATCAAGTATTAAGCATGGCACATCTGGAAAGATCTCTTATAATAAACCGGACTGAGAATAGATTAGCTCAAGCTGTTGAGCTCTCATGATGGCGTCTTCTTCGGAAAACACTCCCGACGTCGCGACGTCTTTGGATAACTGTGGGACCAAAGACTTAAGGAACCACTCGAGAAGGAATGATGGTGGGACTGGCACCTTAATTAAACTCTTTTGATGTCTCCATTCTCGGATGTGATCATAGATATGGTCCGCTTTTGTCTGTGTGAAATTGGCCAGCAATTCTGTGCCAGCATCGTATCTCATAGGTAATTGGAAATGGTTTAGGAAAGCCATTGCCAATTCGCTGAAGGAAGAGTATCTTGAGCGGTCGAGCTCAATGTACCATTTTGTATCACTCCCAATGAGAGTACATTGAAACAATCACAACTATATGGAGTCGTCTTTTAGCGAGTTAGACGAGCACCAAAGATGGAAGGTGGTCACATGATCTCTTGGATCTTCGCTAGGCTTGGCCTTGAACTTTGGTATGTTCGAAGGAAACTTCGTCAGCATAGGGGGCCAACGCAGATCATGATAGATAGGGTCATTCAACAATCTTGTCAAGTCTGGGAAATGAAAGGTTGTCAAGAAAGGTAGTTTGGGTTGTTGGTGATAACCATGGAAAAAGGGACCTGGAGTTTGACTGGCACCAGGTTGCTAGGAAAAGTTCGGTTGCTGGCCTGGGTTCTGGTAAAAACCATGGCCATGATTAGCATACGGATTCTATGTGTGAGGAGACATCATCGACTGATTCTTAAAATAGGACGTAGATGGTTGGGCGTGCATTACATTCGAAGGACTTTTGGAAGGGTTTCCCCATGCCGATCCCATGGGGATAGGCATAGTACCTTGTCCGGGGTTCCATTGGTTGTGAAAAGAATTTCCCCAGATCAAAATTACTGATGAGGGAATGGATACCTGCCAAGAATTCCAAGGCCTTGGTGTGGAAGAAGTTCCTGGGTTTGCCCCCTGTGCAAGAATAGTACCCCGCATAGGAATAGGTTGTCCGTAACCAGGATTTTCCCCAGTCGGGAAAGTATCTGACGAGAAAGCATTGTTACCAAACGCACCGAACAAAGAAAATGGTGTCAAACCTACCGACATATTATGAGAAGGTGTTCCTTGAATCCCTGCTCCAAATAAACTATGGTGTGTAGGTGGCCCGACAGATTGATGGTGGGTGCCACCGAGCAAAGGGGACGAAGGAGGTATATGACCTCCCCCGTAAGGGAAAGCATTAAAAGGAGCTGAAGTGACCACATGTGTCCTTGCAGAGGAGCGTTAGAGCTCCCTGCCCCCAGACCTTAAGTCTGTAAAGTGGAGTAGGACAGTACAGGACTTGTATCTGAGCTAGGCATCTCGTATGAGAATGGAGGGCCTGTTGCCATCGGTGTGAAAGGGGTAGTGGCTGCTTGAGACCATGGTGGCTCAGACCGATGATGGTGGGTTAGGAGGTGGAAAACCCCTTGTGGTGACAATCGTAGTGGGAATGGAAGAATTCCTAGAAGAAGTGATAGCATTTGTTTCCATTGTTGTGTGCGACACTATGTGACACTCGTAAGGGTGAATTGGTACGATGATGGTTTTCGAAATATCAGTGGTTGGAGTTTTGGATGGACCAAGAGGTTTCGATCCAAAGTCTAAAATGGTCGTTTCCTCCGGATGTTGGTCAGGTACAATTTCTTGTGACCCGGTCGCTTCAAAAGACCCTTGTTGGTCTAGCTTTCGCCTTAGTGGTGGCGGAGGTGGCTCCAGTGTAACTGGTGATAGGCCCAGAGGCCTTCGTGACCGATGGAGCTCGTGATCCTCCACTATGTGAGAAGATCAAAGAAACACTAGGGCTTTCTATTCGTTCAAAAAACAACACACACTAAAAAGGTCCCTCCAAGATAAAACAAGCAAACACTAAACTAGTTGGAAGAACAGTTACAACAACCAACACTAGAGCAACTTACCGGTGCAAGTGAAACTTGAACATGGAAGCACCCTCCGGGTATACTCTGCAAAGCGTGGCCTGATGTCTATCCTAGGTACCGCGGTATACCCCCACAGTCACCTGTGTATGTCTCTAAAAAGATAGGTAACTAGGTTGCCAGCGCGTGAACAGTCACCAGGTGGGTACAGTCAAAAGTCGGGTGGACCACAATGAGCAGGGTATCGAGCCCAAAACCTGTCAAGGGTATCGAAGGCAAGTGGTTTGGAAGACAACTGAGGACCTTGAACGGATTCGAGACCCATGAAGCTCCGTGGCAAATGAAATCGATGGAATCCCAAGACAAGCCCTCTATATGTGTTCTCCACTACGATTGGTCCAACTTTGGAGGGGTTATCTCCACTACCTTTCCGCACGTGACCTCGTGTTTAGCCCCTGTGTTAGAGGGGGGTCCCAGATAACTTTCACGATACTGGACTTTGACACTCCCTAACTCATAATCCAATTTTTGATTTAATGGCCTTGAAGAGTTTCCTCTCCAACCTAATTCAAGGCCCTAACCCTAAACTAGTTGGTTGACCCTACAAACATAAAAAGTCTAATGAATTTTATATTTAGTGTTAATTTTTATGGCTTGTCTTAAGTCAAAGGTTATGAAAGTGAAACTAGTGATGTTTGAAAGACGAAAGAAAAATAAACAAAAAGATGTAAACAAAATAACTTCACTTGACACAAATCTTAAACAACTTTTTCAAGCTAAAAAAAATTTCTAAGATCTCTGAACAACAAACTCAAAGCAGGATTTCACTTGACTACGAGCTACTTATGATCTAAGTAAACCGTAAAGAACTTATGAAAGCAAAGACTTTTCCCTAGTTACTAATGCAAAACAACACTATTTAACCAAACAAAGAAATAACATATTTTTTTTTTATTTGAATGCTCACAAAGCAAAAAGGAAAAATATCAACAAGTGAAAACCAAAAAAACTTCTGGCCTAAGCGCAGATCGTAAAGAGTCGCTTTAAAAATCACACACAAGCAAATTAAAATTGGACTCTCAAGCTTGTCTAAAAACCCTATAACAAGAAAATTTTGAGGAAAACTTCTTAATGAAAAAGAAGGCTATTGCCGTGATCAAACCTAAGTTATTGATCACTATGACAGAGACCCAAAAACTTGAGAGGTATAACTCTTGTCAAAGGAAAGGATGACTACCTCACCTTCAACAAAAATTTTCTCCACAAGAACACCGTTGACAGTTCAACAACAAGTGTGTGCATGCGAGCTGTGTAAAGTCAGAGCGCATGTACACACGTGCTGGCCTTATACAGGCTGCGTGTATCTCTGAAACTCCAAGACAAATGAAAGGCCAAGCAATCCAACCCAGGCAGAGACTACTGGTACTAAGAACCAGGATCTCTTGAAGACTTAGACACTTACTTTAACATAAAAAGGAAAAAGATTCAAGGAAAACTTCATAGAACAAACCAATTTGAGGTGAAACCTAATCTATATACTGCAAACAACAAAGACTAGAAAGAGTTCCAGAAAACCCCTGAGAAGGACTATTTCTGATAGGGGAGAGGATGACTGCCTCTCTAAAAGAAATTTTTTGGAATCATACACATGATTGACACTTCCTCAGCCAAAGTGTACATGGGGGCTGTGAGAAGGTAGGGCGTGGGTACACACGTGCAGACCTTATAAAGGCCGTGTGTACCTCTGTGGGTCTCGAAAAAGAAAAAAAATGAAGTCAAGAAAAGAAACAGAGATAACTGGTATGGAAGACCAGAATCTCTGTTAGCTCAGACTTTAGTAGAAACTTTAAAAACAAGGAATGAAACCAGTTTTTAAAAATACCCAAGAAAAATATTCCCAGAAACCCTAGAGATCCCCAATATGGTCACCAATTCTGTTGTGGGTGGGAAATCCCTCCTACGGACTAGCACTAAGGGTTTTATCATGCATGCATAAATGACCTTAAGATTCTTACTTTTTACCATCATCCCATGCCTAGACCCCCATTACTCATATGTAAATACAAGGCTGAAGAGATTAAGTTGACGTACCTTATTCTTCGAGTTTGATGTCGATCCCTTTTTGCGCTTGGTCATTCTTTGACTGCAACTCTCCTCCTAATGCTGACCTACATTCACTAAAGACAAACAAAGAACTCCACATGCATTTGATCTATGAACTAATGGGTTAGAGATTTAATCAATCATACAATCAATATTTCAATAATGACAATCTCATATGGCGGGACAAGAAAAACAATTCTTTTATTAACTTCACAATGATACCTTACAATGATAAAGTTGGCTACTGCTCGTCGATCCTGGTCCTGGGCTCTTCTTCCACTGTCTTCCAACTGCTTTGCTCTATACTTCTCTTTGCACAAGGATGGATAAAGGTTGGGACAAAGGGAATGCTCAATCAGGTATAGTTTATTTACTATGATTCTCCTCCTTTCAAATGGGACCCCTAACCCTTCTTTTATAGGCTAGAAGAAGCTAGGTATTTGGTCAAGTGACCGACCATGCATGGCCGAAAGGTTTAGTTAACTTACCCAAAGCTGTGTGTTTTGTCAACAACTTTCCTTTTTCCGTGCTTTTGTAGGTACACGCGGGTTGTCTTGGGTCAGCTAGCGTGTACACGTGTGTGGTAATAGAGTAGGGCGCACGGGTATTTATAAAAGGGGTTTTTAAGAAGAGTTGTTCAACAATGTTTTGGCAAATAAGGAATCTGAGATGGCCTGATGCCAGGTAAGCATGTATGGTGCAAATTAGGGTTATAACACCAAGGGTGCGTATCATTTGTTTGGCATCAATATGACTTTTTTCGTGTTCTTTGCGTATTTTTCTGAATGCAGATGTCATAGATTTGTCAATCTTCGTCATATACGAGGTGCAGTAGGATGCTGCAACATATGCATTCAACATGTACTGTGCATCTGTATTTGTTTTCCACATAACTGGCATGTCCTTGGAGAAACCGTTGTTCAAAATATGGGAGAGTTTTCGTTTAAGGAAAAGTGTTGGTTGCCTAAGCATTATTTGTATGGCTTGGATGTATGGCTTGGATGTACTCATCTTCTGATAGATTTACCTGTGTCAAGAAGGCATAAAAGCTCATCATTTCGTCAAATCCTCCTTGTTCTAGAAATGCGAACAAGGATTTAGATTTCTCAACAATAGTACTATCCTCTAAACTAACTTGCTCTATGATTCTTGTAGCTCTCATTGGCGGAACGGGAAAGTTGTATCTGCAATGCGATCTTTTTCGTTTTCTACAACTTCTTGTATGGTAATGTCTATGGACTTTCGCAAGGTCTAGTTCCAAATGATCTATATTGCATGTTATGTATTTATCCACAAATTGCTCGATCTCTGAATTCTTATCAGCTCCATAGACTGGTGCACCCTCTATCCACAACAATGCGTGGTCATGCTCATTTCCCCTATTATGGAATTCAGTCACAAAAAAGTAGTTTTATATTTTTCCAAAAAATGTTTCATCATGGCATATCAATTGTCTCAAAGCATTTATTCTATGTCTATAGTATCGAGTACATGTCATCGGGTCTTTTCTTATGAGGTAGTCAATGTCGTTATTTTTCAGTGTATTGATTTTTTTTTTATGTTTCCTGTTACTATGCAGGTTAGAAACGATAGCCACCAATGGATCCCAACAATGCTCTGCACTTGTAAATGTGATGAAAAATGTTGGTGGCCCCAATTGCCGGATCATTGCAATTTTTTTGTTTTTAGTTGCAAATAGTCAGGAGAGGTGCGGATGTTCTTGAAATCTATGTATCCAATATCAGATTATAGAATTTTTTCTAGGTTTACTTTGTACTTCACATCCTTGGCCAACAAATTTCTTCCTTTTAACTGGCCTTTTCTTATTCGGACCCACATGCAGGACAAAACTTAGTCTATTATTATGCACATTGTTTTGAAAAACAAATTTGTTATGTGATAGGAGAAGTAATTGCTTGAATGTAGTAGCTCCCATCAGACTATTTTATGATAACTGAATCATTCTGTAATATCAGTGCCACATGGATCTCCATAGAATAGTGTTGGAAAGTTCATTTCCTCAGCGAATTTTTCCTTGAATATTCCAAGTGGACACTGCCCCTCGCCATGTGCGATTTAGACAATTTTTTCTTGCAAGTCACAAATGCACTGTGAATCAGTGAATCCATGGACCAATGTTTCAGTAGGTGTTTCAGTCTCCAATTCATCACTTGTATCAGAATCACTAGGATTTTTGAGAGTCTCTGCAAAGTTGCCATGTTCTTCTGCAAGAACACTGTTCCAGTTGGCATTTATACAAATGTTCTCTGCTTTGTACAGGGCCCTGAAACATAGTTCCTTTAATGCTTTCATAATAGCATGCACACACACTTTTCCTGTCTGATATGCATTTTTTTATTGCAAGCATCTTTTTAGAGCCACAACGATTGTAATTGTATTGTTAATGAACTGTGGAAACACTTTTTGCACAACATCTAGCTGAACAAACACATTAATAATTGATCCTATTAAGCCCATATGGGGTCGCTTATATCCCCAAGGTTTGATTTGAGCAAATTAAATTCGCAGAGAGACAAGTCTCTCCTCAAGTTTCGTAAGTGCACTTACATCTACTAGTGGTGTATTACATCTTATTCGTTCAGGGGTTGCAAACTGTGGCGGTTTTCCATTTTCAAGAGATCGTTTGCATGGAAGACAAACTCTCTCACTAGAAAATGGTTTATCGTGGGATGTCAACCAAAGGTATTCTTCTTGCAAATTAGGCGTGAAAGACTTACTGTTTTTTGAAAAATTCAATTGTTCACAAATTGCACATGCAGTGGAAGGAGTGTCTTTCATTTGTTTCATGTAGGTCTGCCTTGCATTTTTTTTTCACAGGGAAGTATGGGTAGAAATTGTTTCCTGTTTTTCATGTACACCACGAACTGCCACAATTCAATGACCATTCTAGGATATGCAACTGCACATGTTTATGTTTTGTTCTGCACAAACAAATTTCTTTACATTGTCATATGTGAGTTTCTCTCTAAAAGGAAGTGTAGCAATGTATTTTTTTCTCTCGCGCATGACCTTTTTCAAGTTGTGGTAACTTAATATACATTTCTTGCCCATGGGCAGGATGACCTGGTGGCAATTGGGATGAATTTCACTCTCACCCATTTTCTCAGAAATTGTTTTACATTTTTTTTTCAAGGCCTCTATTTTCTTGTCAGAAGTCGGACGAATTTGACGAATAATTTTTTTCATATTGTGATAACTGACTCTACATTTTTTGTTTAAGCCCCTTATGGCCTCATCACAACTAAAATGAATTCTACGCATGTTTTTTTGTTCAAGCCCTGTCTTCCCACATTGCAACCGAGAGGACTTTCGTTTTGACTAAAAAGCATTCCACGCGTATGCAGATTCGATGCCGTTTGGGCAGCATGCACACTCAACCCTGAACTACCAATATCTCCAAGCAAAGGTTCATAATGGATATGTGATGTATCTATTTTCAACGACATGATGTGAATTGTTCGATCGTAATTTGAATCGGTAACCCAGGAATGGACAGTGCCAGTTGGCGAGGCCGACTAAACCTAGATCTTTACCCTAAATACCATAGAAAACCATTGCAAACATAATATGCAACTCTCCATATTCCTTTCTTCATATGGAAGTGCCATGTTCAAAAGGTCTTCCTTCCAACTTCCAACTGCCGACATATTTTCCACAAGATATGGGCAAAGGTGCTGATGCAATCACCTAAAAGCCTGTTTGCTGCCGTCTATAATCCCATTGCAGAAGGACTGTACAGTGTAAATATGCAGCGACTGAACATCAAACTTGGCTGCTACCAAACAACAAATTGCATTAAACCAACTACCTCCACAGCTAGACACAACATTTGTTGCCAGCTGTAAACCATAACAATCTATGCCATCCAAAATCTGTTTCCATTGCGATTGAAGGTCTTTGCAAATAACGAACAAGTAGATACGAGGACCTTCTATATTTCATATGGAAATTTTTTTGTACCACAGTGGTTCATAATGGCCATTGAGGGCATCGACATCATGGAACAAGATGCAATATGGATTGTCAGATGCAGTTTTGTTGAATAGCTTATATCTTGTTTTTCTTGACAATGACCATATGCCAACTGATATATTCATCCAGTTAGATAACCACCGAATACAAAATGTATCTCCCCAAAGTCCCCTCTAATGTGCAGGCATAAATGGAGATGCAAACAACCGCATCTTTGAAAAACACGTAGCCACATCATGTATTCCATGCAACTGTCGAAGAAAATCAGATTCCAGTTCATATTCATAGGATTGCAAAGCCTCAACATCACCATTTTTAAAACAAACCATGAAATAATCTATCAATCCATAGCGCAGCTCGACCGACGAATAAAAACCACGGTCGACGAAGGCAATCCCCAACAATATACGAGAATGCATCCAATCTAAAAAGGCCATTCCTATGAAAAACCACGTCAATGCTGTCATGTACAATAGTATGTGTATCTTTTTCATATGACTCAATATCTATTACCTCTTTCATCTTTTCAACTGTCATTTTGAAGCTGTTTGCTAGATACTACCAGTTTCTATCAAAACATAGAAAATCATAGGCAAAAAATAAAAACTAGCAAAATAAAAAAGAAAAGCAAAATAGCACACCAACCCCCGTATGTATCTTTAAACCTTCTTCTTCTCAAATTGAATCCCCCTAGTTCCCATAGTAGATGAGAAGAAAACAGACCGACACTGGAAACTGAACCAAACAAAAGAAAGACTGCAAAAAAATAAAACCATAACTTAACTCAGCAGAAAGAAAACAGGTAGACGCAGTTTTCCGGCCCACAGAGTAGAAGCATACACTGTGTCTACACCCTGCCCGATGGTTCCATCTTCTAATAGCTCCCAACTACTTTTCGTAAATCCCTCTGCATTGCAATTTTCAGAAAAACTATGGACGCGACATCCGCCATATGAAGACGCATTGTTTTCAGGAACAAAAACTAAGAGCACAGACAAAAATGGTCTGGAACAAAATATTGAAAATCACCAAGAACAAGGAAACTTACCCGTCAATAAAGGATGAGAAGACCTCAACACCCTAAAAAATGTAAACCGCAACAACAGGTCCAACAACTTGCAAATTTGAAGAACAAAAAACCAGTGAACAACCACGAAGAGCTCGAACTGCAAGTGCAGGACCTCAACTTTGCAAAGTTGAATCAAACAAGAACTAGAATCATGGAACGAAACAACGAACAAGGATGGAGCACAAGAGCAGGGATGCCGACCATGAACAAACATGTATTGCAAGGCATCTGTACAATAAACATTTAAGACTGACAGAGCTCTTAGGTAAACAATTAAGACAGTAAGGACCATCGAAGGGCTTAGGCCTGTGCAAGTATTTAAGAAAATATGCAATGTGGCAGGACTGTTCTCTCAAATCACGCAACAATAAAGCATAAATCAGAGATAGCAATATCGTGGAGAATGTATTCAACCCAACATAAAATTCTAAGGGGAAACATTCGAACTTATGCTAGCATTAATCCACGTTCCACGAATGCATAACAAAATTTATGATTCAAAAAGACCATATACTACCAAATACTTTGGAAATGGAAAAATATTTTACATTGGGAATAGTGAAGGCGGGAATAAGACCTCCAATACGTTGTCCAATCACATCTTGACAAACATGATACTTTTTATTATATAAAAATCGATATTTTCACTTCCCTTGTTCCAACAATAGACAATAGTGAAATATTTCTGGTCAACGCACAAGCTAATGCCAGGTCAACGATTTATCGATCACTATAGTCCCTCTATGCCTACGGTAGGGACTAATAAATGGGAGGAAATATTATCGAGTGGGGTGTTAGTTAAGTTATATATCAGATCCATGTATACAAGAGACATAATAACGACATGTGGTGATTTTAAAAGTTGTGATAGGTGATAGATTTATATATGAGGTTAATGATGGGTTTTAAGTTTGATTTAGTTTGAGATAATTTTCTCTTTGATTTTTATTTTTAAGTTTATTTTATGAGTTTTTTAGAATATTATTGGATTATGACTTAGTCACAATAAATGTGATATTTTGTTTTATGGGTGTGTTTAGTTATGTCAATTTTGTAATGTAGTTGTGATTGGTGTTAGTAACATGTTTCTCAAGTCTAATTTGGATAGAACAACTATTTTTAATCAATATAGGAGACTCTATAAGGTCAAAGGATTTCATCAACACATTGATGTTAAAGGGGGTTAATCTTGTCCTCGAGAGTGTTGAAAGTGTTTCTAAGTGATTTTCGGGGCTTAAAACTAGGGAAAATTTTAGAGGCTTAAAACTAGGGAAACTTTTAGGGGATAAATTTTGGCATCTGACTAATTTTAAATTGTTTTTTTCGAAAAATGATTCAGCAATTTCAATTTTTTTCCAAAAACATTTTTCCCAAATTCTATAGGATAAAATTATTTTACTTTTTAAATCTTCAAAAATTTCTAGAAACTATATATAATTCTTAGAAATTTGAAATTTTCAAGGGAGAACCTCATATATAGATCTCAACCTTCTTTTGCAAGGACTTTGCTGAGGCTAATCATACGTTAAGAGACCGGTTGGTGTTGGATCTGGGGCATACACCACTATTTCTCATTATTTATTCCCCTAAGACGTCGAGGGTGAAATGCCCACTGATTCATAAGTCGAGAAACATACTTTGAAAGGAAGGGTTGACTGGACCTCCATCTTCAAATACTCCACTTATTGTTCTATCCCTATGGATGATCCAATTCCATTTCTAAAAGAAATATCACCAAACATTTTTATAGTTGTCATTTAAAAAATTAGCAAGATTCACAAAGGTTTTTACACAAATCCTTAAAATTTTCATGCTTAACATTGGTTTTAATGTTTTACTTTTAATATTTTAGCAATCTTACACCACAAGATTTTAAAGAAGCCACCCAAATAGTCTTAAACAATGTTAATCTTCGGAATATTCATTTTTTTTTGTACTTTATCTTATTTTGGTGGCAATTAGTCTTGTAACATGCCATTTTTATTTACAACCATAAAATGCCTTAAAAACATTCACATCTTCCACAACAAAAATACATGTCATTCTCCCTTGCATCCATACAAACATCCACATTTTCAACATCTATAATGTGCATAAGAGCCACAAAATGTGCCCATATAAAAATCCACAAAAAGCATTTATAGAAATGCCCACAAAATGTCCTCAAAAAATCCACAACAATGTCTATAAAAACTTATAAAAACATCCATAAGTGTCCATATAAAAAGTTTATTTGTGATGCAATTTGGGACATTATTAAGGATGTTTTTGTGGACTCTACTTTGGTCTATATTTTTTTCCAAGAAAAAAAATTAAGGATGTTTTTGTGAACTCTACTTTGATCTATATTTTGTTTTCCGAGAAAAAAAACTTTATTCATTATTTCAAGAAGAAATGAAAATATGCATTCCAATGTGTTTGGAAGCACTTGAAAATATATTAACAAGCAATAAAAACCTTTCCAAAACATTGTTATTATTTACCAATAGTCCTATTACTACATAAATCATAAAAATAACCATATAGGCTCTTAAAAAACAAAACAAAACTGTCCTATACCTTCTTTAGATATAATAAATGAATAATTGTTTTTTCAACATCCCTTACAAGTTATGGTCTTCTGCTATGGCTGATCTCATCATTGAGAGTTGATCATATAAGGATCCAAATATGGTTGTCTATTGCAATCCTGCCACTTCCTACTTTCTAGTGAAAGTACTCATATGCAAAGTTATAGTTTTCTTAGGAAGCTCATCATCTCATACATTAAGTTCTCTATATATTTGTTGAGAAGAGATTTTATAATTTTTTTCTTAAAATGCCTTAATTCTTTCTTAGATTGGAGAAATGGTCAAATTTTGTAGATTTATTTTACCTTTTTTCTAATCAATGACTAGCTTTGAGTTTCCTAAGATATGAATATATAATGCACCCTTTTTTTAACTAGCATCATTAACATACACAAAAACTTCAACTTTACCCAATTATTTATCTCGCCTTCTCCTAATACAACATTAAAGAAAAATTTGTAATCTAATAAAACTGCTCCTTCCCCACATTTCCTAGGATCTCCTTGAAAATCTCCATCAAAATAACCTCATGCATAGGTGCCCATATTTGGACTTACAATGATGCTTGGAGGATTTTCCTTAACATGTTTCCACACCCTTCCATAAGAAAATATTATCCGATGGATAACCTAAATAGGAAGATTGTGCATGTTTTGAAAAAGCATTTCATTTATAGCAAGCCAAAGTATACAAGAGATTACACAAGGTAAGGCACTGTGGTATTTAACTCCTTTATTATTAAACCATTTTTCCAAATAGGTTGCTACATAGATTCCTTGCTAGGGGCCTAGACCTCCATTCAACTGCAATATTCCATTTAAAACCTCTTTTATGTATGAATAATATACCAACAAGGGGACTATAGCCTCTTCATCTTTTTTGAACATTGATCTTCATGGCCCTTGCCATGTTTTTTTTTTACATATTTCCCATGTCAATACCTTTATAGAGAGGGCTAACCAAAGGAAAATTCTAGTTTTTAAAGGCTCCTTGATCTTCCAAATGGGATTCCACCACCACACATGTTATCCTCTTTCCTCCTCTAAGAAATTTCCCTTATAACCTAAATGAGCAATGTGCCTTCAAAAGAAATATTTTTGTTCTAGATTATCCTCATCCCTCAACCTTATAACACTCTTTTGGAGCCTTTACACAAAGGGTCAATGTATTTTGTATCATCACTATTTTCATAGTCCGTTGTGTTTTAAATCCTCCATAAGATGTTTTGCTAACAAGGTTTGTCCAAAAAAGTGTATATTCTCCAAACCCCACCCATCATCTTCCTTTGGTTTTTCTATCCTACTCCATTTTATCAGTGGGATAACTTCCTTTTATTTATTCCTTGTACATAAGAAACTAAAACATGTTTTCCTTATTTTTCAAGCATACATCTAGGGATGTATGATAAACAAGGGCTAGTAAATAAGAATAGTTTCAAGTACATAATTCACTAGTTTCAATATTCCTCCTCATCATAACCACCTATGGCACCAAATTTGAAACTTTTTTTTCAATCTTTTCATATAGCTAGTTCCATTCTTTGAACCTATAATCATTTGGTTTCAACATGAACCCTAAGTACTTCACTCCATTATCAAAAGAAGATACATAAAAGGAAGTATTTGGTTAGTCTCCTTTCCTAATCATATGCTAAACCATTAAATATAATAGTGGATTTATGTGAATCACTTTCCATTCTAGTTGATATACAACATAGGTCCAAAATTGCGTTGTCTTTTTCTACTTCCCTCATAATACTAGTATCAAATAGAATAACATCATCTACAAATAATAAATGATATAGTGTTAAATTTATACCTCATTTTATCCCTTTTGTGCTCATTCATTTCCTTGCTTAGGCTTTCAACTACTAGTAGAAAAAGGAATGGTGACATGGAACAACCTTGTCTTAACCCCCTTGAAGGAGTAAAAACCCTATATGCAGAACCATTAATTAGTACTGCAAATGATAGTAATAACAAGCAACCATTATCCAATTTACCATTTAGAGACTCATTCTAATATGGATTAGCATTAGTCTTAGATACAACCAAATCACCTTATCATATGCCTTAGATAGATCCAACTTTAGAACCATGGTAGACATATTTTGTTTTAATGGTATGAAGCCCTTCCTGAGCTACCCCCACTGCATCATACATCTGTTTTTCATGTAAAAACCCAAACTATTCTTTGGAAATGGATTCAAAGAAGAATTTCTTTCACCTATTTGCTATAATTTTGGCAATTATTTTGTAATCTATGTGAAATAACAATATTAGCTTGAAGTACTCTAAAGTCTTAGAGTTATCCTTCTTTTGGATGAGGAAAATAAAGGTAGAGTTGATGGGGCTTAGAACCTTTCTCAAATACCTTGATTCTTTCACCACCCTCAATAGATCATGTTCTATTAAAAAAATAAAATTCCATACAAAATTCCACTATCCACCCATTAGAATCTAGGATTTTTTCTTTCTAAAAATATTCTATCATTTCTCTAAGAACTCCTCTACTTACCTCTATTGTTATGTATTCATTCTACTCTTGATTACCTCTATTGTTATGTATTCATTCTACTCTTGATTGATGAACCTAGGAAGTAGGAAGTTATTTTGATTATTTCTTCAATATTTTCCCTAGGAGGTTCTTCGTAGATTTCTAAAAGTGAATTACCCCAATCTCTACTATCTCTTGGAACCTTATGACTTTGCTTCCATCCTTCTTTCCCATTTCCCACATTGTATCGATGAATTTTCTGTGCTTTGCATAATTTTGGAAGAACCTTGTATTCACATCCCTTTTTACTAGCTGAATTGCGATGTTTTGCACCCTCCATTTAGATTCCTCCCATTCCATTAACTTTCTTTTTGTATATTTCAAAATCTTTAACTATGTTTTTTTATCATTTGAAAAAATCCCTTCATTTTTTGGTAAATATTTTTATCAATACCTCTACCTCAATTAAGTCTCTTTGAGAATTTTGAAAGTTTTGCTTTTCCTAGTTTGATATGACTCTCTTTACTTTTTTAAGTTATCTGTAAATTGAAACATTGTTGAGTGTTCACTAAAGGGATCAAATTTCATCCAATTCTGATTAACCAACATTTGAATGTATCATTCTCCAACCATTTTGGGTTAAATTTGAAAATACTAGGAGATTTATTTTCATCTTTCTCAATTTATGTATCACATACTAAATTATTATAAATATATAATGAGATGAAATCTAAACTTTGAAAATATAAATGATATAAAGTATTTTTACTATTTATAAAAACATAAAATAAAATACAAAGAAACAAACCATTAAAAAACACATACATTAAAAATGAAAAACAATATTTAGAAAAAAAAAACAAAAAACTAAAT
>JZKD02S0197516.1:261780-274411 GCA_000966675.3 Picea glauca
TAGTGGCTGGTGATTTCTGTGGATGATGGTATCCTTTTCCATTAGATAGTTCTTCCACTTCTTGAAAACTTGAATCATGGATATATTTCCTTTTCATAGGTAGGGTAGTTGAGAAATTCCGCATGAAATATTTCAAAATGATAGCATACATGCCTTCCTCCTTGCATCAAAACTACTCCCATGGAATACCCACATGCACATGTCACCAATTCAAAAGAATTATGCAATTTTGGTAATGAAATAACCGATGCCTGAATGATCTTTCTTTTGAGCTCATCAAAATACTTCTGTTGATTCTTCTCCCACTGTAAACTCTTTCCACTTGATGTTATGGTGTGGAATGGTGCAACTACCACTAAAAATGAAGCTATGAACTTCCACAAGCATTACTAGAAAAAAACTCTTAACTTTAGTGACATTTGTAGGAACTATCCATTTCATGGTGGCCTCCATCTTTGCAGGATCTACATTGAGCTCCCCTCAACCAATCACATACCCAAAATACACCAAAGATTGTTGACCAAACTCACATTTTTTGAGGTTAGTCAAGAGTTGGTGATTCTTCACAGTCTCTCAAAGTTGCATGTGATGTGAGATGTGCTCCTCCCAGCTAACATCATAAACCAATATATAATCCAAATAGACTATAAAAAATGAATCTATATATGGGAATAATAAATCATTCATCATTTTCATAAATGTATCTAGTGCATTTCATAAACCAAATGACATGACCAACCATTCATACACACTTGCCTTGTCTTGAAGGCATTCTTCCAGGTGTCTTCATCCTTGATGCATACCTGGTGGTATCCCGATTTTGGATCCAACTTGGTGAAATATTTTGTGTGTTGCAATTGATCTAATGGATCATCAATCCTGGGAAAAGGGTACTATTTTTTTAGTGTAACCTTGTTCAATGCTCTATAGTTGATACACATTCTCCAAGTCCCATCCTTTTTTGTTACAATTATTATAGGTGACCCACAAGGTGAGGTGGTTGGTCACCTTACACCCTACTCCAACAACTGCTGCAACTACTTCTTCACTTTATTTTCTTCCATAATGGATTGTCTATACAACCCAATATTTGGTAATGGGGAGTATGCAAATAACTGTATTTCATGCTCCATTTACCTCTTGGGTGGTATCATTTTAGGCTCTTGGAACACTCCTCTGTATGCCTACAAAAAATCCTCCAACTGATGTTTCTTCTCTTTAGCACACCCATACAAGGATTCCTTTACTCTTATCGACTCATCCTTAGTCTAATTTTATTTTCCCAAAGAAAAACACATTTATTACTGGAAGTAATCAACTTCTTGGCTTAGTTGGAACTTGCCAATGCGATATTTGACTTGCCTTTATTCACATTGATGATGTAGGACTTCCCATCCTTGATTATTTGGTACTGGTTGGCTCTTTGCATGAAGATTGCATCCATCACATACATGTAGAGGATTCCGAAGATTACTCCACATAAGTCAAGGGGTACTACATCCAATTCTACTTCATCTAGAGTTTGGTCATCTCCTTCTCTTCCTGGTGATGAAGGATAATCAGATTGACCTCTTTCTCCATTGATGTACATAAAATATTATCATCCTCATCGAAGCTTCTTTCAACCCCATTGCTCGAATATGTGGCTACGAGATTCTTTTTCTTTTCATCTTTCTTACAGTTCTTTAGGTTCAACTCTAGATGTAGTTTCCAACACTTTTCCTCAATATACCCATCAATATTTAAATGGTTACAATGGTTGCTAGGATCCTTGCACTATGTGCAGTGTTTGTCATCTTCTTATCCTCTCCCCCTTTCCACTTCTTCTTTCAGTCCTTGGAAGCTTCCTAGTTCTCTTTCTACTTGGAACTGCTTGGTTGCCCTTTCTTTTGGCCTATGTTTTCTAGATATTGTTCTTGTACACATGACTTGTCCATTTTCATTGGCTTTGTAACCATTACTTGATTTTTTATATGGCTATGTAGACCCCCCAGATACTTGAAGAGTACATCTCGACTCTTGGGAGAGATATCCAACATGATGTGCATATTTATGAACTTGGTGGTGTAATCATATACACTCTACCCTTGTGTCTACCTAAAGTACTGCTAATGGATCCATTGGTCCTCCACATACCAGATAGGGTAGAATTGGGACTTGATGAGGGTTTTGAAGTCCTCCCACCAAGTTAATAGAGGATCATCCTCTATCCTATGTGTTTTTGTATATGTTAAAGCATGGCATTCTAACTTCAATCTAACAAATGATATATTTTGTTATTCATATATATGTGGAACATTGAAATAAACTTCTCTTTGCTGCAACCAATCATTCACTTTTAATGCATCAATCTCACCTTAGTATGTATTTATGTCCATTTTTACTTCCATATTGTATAAATCCTATGAAGGGTTTATGGTACTAGAAATCGACTGCTCTTTCTTCTTTCTGCAACTCCTTTTTTTGTTCTTCGTTATCCCCCATTTTCTCGTCTGATATGATCTCTGAGATTGAGCCTCGACCTTCTCCAAATGGTCTAAAATTTATTGCTAGATAAGCCATGGTAAGGGACATATTTTTATATATGTTAGCGATTTTCTCTTCCAGCCTCACAAATATCTCTTCTACTAGATCTCGAGGGTTGTTATGAATGAAATTATCAGCCATGGCTAAGGTTTTGTGACTTTATTCATAAACCAATTCCTGGATCCATGCAACTTTCCACAAATACCCCAATAAAACCTACTCTGAATACCAATATGATTTGCAAAATGTTGTGGATATCCAATGGAAAATTCATCAGAACATATCTAACAAAATACTAAAATATTTACTGTGAAGGTTAGTTTCCTTTTAGATAGCAGAATTATTTAATTACTGATTTTCTGCTTAAAATGTATGAGATTGTTGAAATGCGAAAAATAGAGAATGAAAATAAATACTCAAACACCAATATGAGAGAAAACCCAACTAGAAGGCGAGGCCTCTCTACTCTCTTTCCTTCAAATGAAAATAAAAAGAAAGAGGTATTGTCTATGGAGTTTCCTTTGACATTGTGGCATGCATGGATGGTACATGATATTTCCTCCTCTGTTATGCTCTCAAAAAATACCACTCATAGGTTCTCTGCTCAACTATGGAAGAAATACAATGCTAAATAATGGAACCCATTCTCTTCCTAGTGGCGCCATATTTAACATATATTGATATCCATCTAGGGTACGATTTTTGTTGGACATTGGGTTCAGTGCTTCCCACGAGTTTCGAGAGATGGGTTAACCCCTCTTACAGATCCTAAATCTTGTGATTATGGTTCAGACTAAAGCCTACGAGTTTTAGTCTAACGAAAATTGTAGTTAAAGAAATGGTATAAGCGTGACAGGTCTCGAGTTCGAAACTCTGCCAACACACACTGGGGTGATATTGTTGGACATTGGTTTCAATGCTTCCTGTGATTTTTGCAACCTAGGTTTACCCCTTATCGTAGATCGTAAATCTGGCGATTGTGGCAGAGACTAATGCCTATGGGTTTTGGTTTAACAACAATCGTGTTCCAACAGTTTTGACTTCCTTAACTGTCAATTAGTGATACGGTTTGGAACTTCTAGATGTAAGTTTTAAAACTGTGAAGTAAAGCAATGTATACAGATTCTTAAGAAAAATAAAAATTAATCAATGGCTCATACACACAGTACATAGAGATTTACGCTGGAAACCCTTAACCGGGAGAAAACGAACCTTCCTTGGTGTCACACCTTTCAACACTTCATTGTATTAATTTCACTATTCACAATACAATATATACAATATTTTAGGTATTTCGTAGCTACCAAAACCCTAATCCCTTAATACAAGATTAATTTAGGTATTCTATTGCTACCAAAACCCTAATCCCTTAATTTGGGATCATCAGACACAATTGTCGAATCTGATGTGCCCATACACAAACATGAAAAGAATATAACACATACCCAACACTAGAATATTCTCAAAAGTACACAAATGGCTATCCCCATATGTTTGATTAAGGGTGGGTTGACATGGCATCCACTCGTACCATGATGGTCAACAAGGTAGGTCAACTTGTGGGAGGAATAACTTTCGCATACGAGCTCTAGTCGAGACACGGTGTTGTAGGAAAATCTCCCTGCGGACAGGTAGATCGCCTCTAAGAGCTTGACCCTAACTCTAGACAGAAAATGCTTAACATGGACACTGACTTCCTTTCAAACCTATCTAAGCTAACACATGAGAAGGAAGGATGACATAAGTACCTTTTTATCGACGTTTGTCCCTGCATGCTCCTAGTTGCGGTTCGATCCCTTTGGTTCTCGCCGGATCCTGTGGAAAAAAAATATACGACCACTTCCTACTCTATTGATATTAGCTTGAAAACAGATCTATTAGTTAATGATAAGTTCATGTAACATTAGACACAAACTAGAAAGAAACAGGCCAAGCGTGTCATATTGATGAGAATAATGACAATGATGCTTACAATCGTAGATGCGAGTGTGACAGCTTCGTCGAGTCATCTTCGTCTAACCCTTGCCTGAAAGATCCACAACCTGGGCAACAACAACTTCACTGATCACTCTCCTTGGCTGACTGTGTATTTTCTCCAAGATCATAAGTTTCATACTAGCAGTTCTTCCTCCTTTCCACCATCATAGAGCCTATTTATATAGGTTAATAGGAGCTTAACCTCTTGAGTTATATCTAGAACAAGTTGGGAACCTTCTCCTTAGATTAGGGATCTCTTGATGAAACCAAGAATTCGAACACAACTGCCTCCTAATCTCGAACGATTCTCCCCTTATTCTCCTCAATGGGCCAACTACTGCCTCAGATTAGGCAGCACTCCCTTAGAAGGGGCATCAGAGTGCTGTAGCGCTCCCTGGTAAGCTTTAGGGGAGTGCCAACGCCTTCAAGATGAGCAGCGCTCCTTCAGAGGGGGCTGGGGAGCGTTATAACGCTCCTTGAAGCCTTGTAGGGGAGTGCCAGCGCTTCTAGGGCTGAAATAGGGGAGCGCTCCTCCTCAAAACCTTTGTTTCAGGGCCCTCTTCAGGTGTCAAGAGTTATTTGACTTTATTAAACCAGTTCTCCTTCTTCAACTCAAGCATATGAGATGTTATAAGTGTCTCCTTAGTGTCGTTTGACATAGCAGTATGTATAAACATCATTTGTGACACTTGTGACCAACTTATGACACTTGCGAAAGTTGTAAATAAGATGCGACACTTACGACGATTGAGAGGAACATGCGACACTTATCCAGCTGAGTAATTTTGACGTGTAACAGAATGCCCCCCAAAGTATGAAGTTAGAAGATGCCAAATGATAACTGAAATACTTTGTAGATGTCCAAGCAAGGGTATAGACTCGGAGAACCTGACAGAAGCTGCACACAAACATCCAACAAGTATCATGACATATTTCAAAACCCAAGGCAGGCATACCTATGCTTGGGTGATCAAGACTTAGTAGGATATGGCCGCCATAAAATACACCGCGGATCCATAATTGTATTGATAAAAAGGTATAGCCACTAAAGATACAGTGTGGATCTATACTCTGATGACTTGGACTGATCGTAGCCACAAATAATACACAGTGGATCTACGATATGACAAGACATAGCCACGACCAATACAAAGTGGATCTATGTAACAATGTATGTGTTCTTTGTCCAATAGAAATTCCTTCGCAGCCGGGGCAAATCATATATCAAAGTGATCACTCAACCTAGGGACTTCTTACCAATCCCAACGTGGTACGATTCCAACCATGTGAATAGATGTCTTGATGTCGAACACGGCAGAAACCACTTGATTACCGGTCAATGGTGTGAACCGTTAACAAGTGCGAGGGAGATCACCATTAATGTCAATGATTCCCAAGGTACCCTAGTACATTCCAAACGAATGTGAATAGATGAGATGAGGTCAAACATCCGTGGAATCATTCGACCAGGGGTCAATGATGTAAACCCATTGTCGAATGTGAGGAGGCCTGCCATTGAGGCATGCAGGTCCCAAAGCACTAACTGGTCTCTAAGTCTGATTCCCGGGTAATGTGTTGGATTCAACAGGAATAGACTCGTCGAGGGAGGGCCTTGATGTATCCCTCATGAACGACATGAAACAAACATGGAGATGTGATTGGCAGATTGAAAAGACATGGACTGACACAAGTTTTGAGGCAAGATACTTGGGATGGCTGACTCTCGAGGCAGATACTTCCCTTGAACACTAGGGCACTACAACAAAACATGACATGGACCAAAACTATGCAATGGATACTGTGACTTGTGTCGGGTGACCCAAAGGAGTGAAAGGAACTTGGAGGATTGGCTCAGTGCAGAGGTTCAGCAGGTTATGATATATGCAAAGTGACAAAGTGTCGTGTTCAAGGGCGACTCTAAGAAGTGCTGGATGATGTTCTCAAGAGACTGCTTGGCTTGCTCCTTTCAATTTTTCCCCCATCCAGATAGATGAGTACCTCTTTTTGATTTAATGAGGTCAAGGAGGATAACACATGCTCGATATAACTCACCTTCGATAAGTTCCTCTTCCTTTGTTTAACGAACCAGAAGAAGTAAGGGTTCGTTCCCATATGGGCCTGTCGATGTGTGCTTTAACGAGTCCAAGGATAGAAAACTCGAAGGTTTTTCGGGATTATAGAGTTTGGAAAAACAATTAACAGAGAACTCTCTCAGTTCCTTTTTTGTACAGTAGTCCAACGAGACCGAAAAAGGGTTAAACTATCGCTCGCAAGACGCCCTTTCCGACCTTTTAACGAGTGTGAAAGGAAGCAAGATCACTCGACAATCTTTTCATATTTAGAGAGTCTGAAAAGGGTTTAAAGGAGACTGCAGGGGGGTTCCTTTTTCATGTGTTCGTATCTGTACGGGCCCAAAAAAGAGATAAAAGTTTACCCGGTTACGTTCTCATATTGTCGAGCTCAAGAACGAAGTAAGACTATGCTCATAAATGCGACAAGGTGAATAACCGATCAGGACTGCCAGGAAACCTGCGATGCCAAAGCTACAAACCAGAGTTTAGTGAAGCCATTACATCATTAGAGAAACCCAAAAATGACCATACCTTATAAAAAATGAAATTTTATAAATAACAATTCATTTGAAAATTCATTTACCATTTCATTTGCAAGGATTTTTTGGAGTAGTGGAGAATCTCATTTTGAAGCAAATCTTGTTTTTCTCGCTGCCGGAGCTACGATTGATCATTTTGCTCACCGTTCGAACTAGGTAGGTGTCCATCCTTTTCTCTTTCAATTGCATGGTTTTAGATCCATTTTCATAGCATTATTGATTTTAAAACACAAATCCCTAAGTCGCCCCTCTTGGAACCAAATTGGCCTCTTTTAAAAATTAATAAAATAGGGTGATTCTTTTACAAAAAATTCTTTAGAGAAGGATGGTTAGGATGTATACAACCTTGCAATCAATTAGGTAGGTCATTCTTAGTAAAATAACTCATAAAAAATCTCCCCAAATGTCCACGTAGCCCCCAAAGTCGTTTTTCATTTTTAAAACATTTTTATCATTATTTGACAAATGTTAAAGGGCGTGGTGGTTAAAAAGAGTGAGTGGTTGCTTTTAGATGATGTGGACATGTTGTTTCATGTTTTAAAATGCTTTTGAAAATCGCCGAAATTTCCAAAACGTGAGGAATAACGAAATTCTTGTTTTTTTTTTTGTAGGTATCTTCGGCAATCATGATTGAATGGAAAGAGAGGGAACATGAGATGGATGATTTAGCCGCTCTACGGAGTCCTCATACGTGGGCCGCTTTGTGAGCTTGTGGCTTGCTCAAGTTCTTCAAGTTACAAAAAATGAAGAGAGAGATGTTATTGCTTGAGCATATGATTGGCCTCTGGGATGTTGCGGAACAAGGGTTCCGTATCGGCAAACAACTTTTAACCATTGAGTTAGAAGATGTGTAATTTTTGACTGGCCTTTTGAAAAGAGGGGTCCCCATATATTTCACTGGGTAGAGGGCATTACCTGAACAAGTGGACGTGTATCTATCACACCACTGCATCCTGGGAGCAAGGTTGGTAGGGGGTAGGATCCCTATCAAGGATATTCAAGATTTTCCCCTCCGGTCTATACTATTCGCTATCTCAAGGGTGACTGGCAACACTAGCGCTCATCTGGCATCGAGATCACAGGTGGCCTATGGTGTTCAGTGTTTGGAACCAACACTGTTCAACTGGAGTGCAACATTCCTTCATAATGTGAAGGAATAGATCTCACGGTGCAGGACTAGTCAGAAGCAGTTCGGCTATGGCTCGTTTTTGGTCTCGTTTTTTCTAGAGCGCATCCCTCAGATGCAGCCTCAGATAGCACTAGTGGTATGACCAATGGACGAACCTAGGATGGACAGGTGGACTAGTCTATCTCCGAGGCTAGTTTCGGAGTTAAAGTTCCATTTCACTGGTGATTTCTTTGCTTGGTTGAGATGACAGTACCTCTGGATAGAGGAATTCCCTTATGCTGATGTAGACTTCCATGGGAGTATGGACTTGATTTCTCCCGTGGGGGAAGACTGGGATGGGTAAGGTAAGAGACTAAGCCATACCTTGTCTAGTTTTTGTTTTTTAAGTTTTTGATGTATATATATTTTTTTGCGTATGTAAAAGAGTTTTAACAAATGTTTTGTTTCCAATATGCAGACAAGGGAGCAGTGTGCCCGACTGATATACCAGTACCAGGGCATCGTGGAGGAGCCCCAGTTGCAGCAGATCCGACAGTACCAGCAGTAGGTCTCCGGGAGGTTGAGAGGAACCTCCAAGGCCTTACGATGGGTATCCCTCCTCTACGAAGGGGGGAAGTGCCTTTACATCTGCAGAGGCACGCTGTAGGAGTACCAGAGAATATCAATTCTCTGTTAAGGTGTGTAGTACGCCCGATATTGTGTTACTCAAAACACAACATAGTGCGGGGAGATTAGAGTCTCTCCCATGATCATGTTTTTGGTATGCCTTGTCAGGCGATGTTGTATGGGTGAACAGACCCAATATTTTTCTCTTCTACACACTTTTTGATGTAATACAAACATTTCAGTCATGCCATATATATATATATATATATATATATATATATATATATATATATACAGTTTCAGGTTTTTATGATGCCAATGATTTGTACATGCTGATGTCTGTGATGTGTTTTAATTTACATGTAATGTACAATTTTGCTTTCCTTGAATCTTATATGTGGGCAAGATATCGATCCATGATATAATTAGCTAATGAATCCAAAACACTATTAAGTTCTCTCAGAATGTGTCTATATTCGATGTAATCAAACATTCGTTCGAGACAACGAACTTGCAAGTGTAGGCGTAGCAGGATATGACTACGGATAGCGTAGATGCGGTTGAGTTGAAAAACCACCAGTTGGGAGTCTAAGTAAATAATTATGTGAGAGATACCTAGAGAGGAAGCTTGGGTCAACAGTCAAATGACAACATGATATTCTGCCATATTATTCGTTGCTGGTCCTAAACAAATGCCTCCTGAACTCACCACCTGGTCAAATTGGTAAATAACCCAAGCTACTGAAGCAATGTTCCAGGTATGTTGGCTAGTACCATCCATGAACCCAAAAAATATAGGAAAGGAAGATGTCATCTACGCATGAAAACACAAGCACAGTCATGAGTGGTAATGGTAAAGACTCGAGCATGGGAAATAAATAGACACCAAAACTAAATACAGTAATGTACAAAGTACAAATGCTAGGTGATCTAGGCATAGTACTTCTTAAGGTAAAGCCTGTTTCGGGGCTCTCCTAGGGAAATTCCTTCATGATCAACTAATTTGTAGGTACCTTTATGTAGGACACATTTTACGATGTAGGGACCATGCCACATGGGTTCTAACTTTCTTGTCCCCAATTTATCGTGAGCTTGGTCATAAACAAGGACTAAGTCTCCTTCCGTGAAAGTCCGAGGGTGGACGGATTTGTCATATTGACTTTTAATTCATTTTTGATGTGCCTCATTGGCGAGAGCAACATCGTGATGCATTTCGTCCAGTTTGGATAGATACAAAAATCATTCTTCTTCAGCAGAAGTATGAGGCAGGAGTTCTACTTTTAGTTTGAGCGATGGAATCTCACACTCGATTGGTAGGATGGCTTCAATTCCATAGACCAACTGGAAAGGAGTGAATCCAGTTGAAGTTTTCACAGAGGTGCGATAGGCCCAGAGAGAGGAGAACAGTTGTAGATGCCACAATATTTTGTTTTCCCCTACCATGTGTTGGATCATGGTTTTTAGGACTTTGTTGATGGCCTCAACTTGTCCATTTTCTTGAGGGTAGTAAGGGGATGAGTTTTCACGGAGAAAACCCAATTTGACATGTAACTCGCTCATCATCTGGTTTTTGAAGTGTGTACCATGGTCAGTGACAATGGCACGTGGTACACCAAAACGAGTTATGATGTGGTTGAAGAGGAATAGAGCTATTGTACGACCATCATTCAGGAAGGTGGGCATAGCCTCAGCCCATTTGGTGAAGTAGTCAATGGCGACGATGATGTAACCGTGCCCCCCGGCTGAGGTAGGCTTACACTGCATGAAATTGATGCCCCATTTGGCAAAGGGGCCGATGGCGATAATAGGGTGCAGCATCATAGGGTGGGTGCGTGCCTTCTTGTTAAATATTTGGTAGGGTGGGCATTTCTTGATAGCCTCGATACAATCTTTGAAAATCGAGGGCCAAAAGTAGCCAACATGTAGGATTTTTTGGGCTGTGGCCATTCTGGAAAGTTGACCGCCATAGGCGCCAAGGTGACAATTGTTCAAAACGCGTTCATCCTCCTCGTGAATGAGACATCGCCGAAGGATGGTGTCGATACCACGGTGATACAAAGTGTCACCGAGGATGATATAACGGCGAGAGTGGTGACGAATGCGTCAACGTTCTTCGCAAGAGATTTGGGCTGAAAACGTTGTGTTTGAAGGTAGAGGAGAATGTCGTCGTACCAAGGATCAGAGGTGCTAATGAGGAAGAGAGATTCATTAGGGAGAGAATCTCTAGGTTCGATGTTTTCATCGGCACGAGGGAGAGCATAAATGAGCTCGACAAACACTAGGGATTTTTTGGCTTTATCCTTCGTAAACTCAAGATCAAATTCTTGGAGAATAACGATCCATTTTGAATATTTTCCCCCAAGTACTTGACGTGTCAAGACGTGATACATTGGGTTGGAGTCTGCGATTACCGTGGTGGTGCGTAATAAGATGTAGTGGAAGAACCTTTGGACAGTGATGACGGTTGCCAGAGCCAGTTTCTAGACATGTGAATATCTGAGTTCGGGTCCAGATAAACTCTTGCTCAGATAATAGATCACATGTTCTTTGCCGTTGGGGTCTTCTTGGACTAACACCATTGCGATGGTGGAAGTAGAAGCGACCAAGTAAAGGATATAATCCTTTGTATATTCAGGGGGATGTAACAAAGGTGCATGGGTCAAAGCRTGCTTGAGAGCKTCGAATGACCGTTGRGCWGCGTCATCCYAGATGAAAGRGAYRTTCTTTTGYAGTAACCRCATAAATCCTTTAGTGATCTYGGCATAATTGCAGATGAAACRACGAAGAAAGTTTGCTTTGCCTTGCAAACTTTGGAGTTGGGTTAAATTGGTAGGTGGAGGTAAGGCTAAGATGGCCTTGATCTTTAAGGGATCCACCTTGATCCCATCTTTGGAGACAATGAAATCGAGGAGTCGACCGGATTCGACGACGAAAATTCATTTGTGTGGGTTCAAACGAATACGGTAGAACCTACATCGCAGAAAAATCACGCGTAAATGATCAATGTGATTGGATCGATTTAGCGAGTGTGTAGGTAAATCGTCGAGATACAGTTTTGGTATATGTTTGATGTCGTGAAAAGCGTACGACATGGCTCACTGGAAAGTGGCTCCAGCATTTTTAAGGCCAAAAGGTAGCTTTCGGTAGGTGAAAGTTCCCCAAGGGAAGATGAAGACTGTCTTGTGTTGATCTGTAGGCAAGATTTCAATCTGGTTATATCCAGAAAATCCATCCATGAAAGAAAAGATTACGCTCGCCACGCAATTATTGATGATTTGATCGATGAAGGGCGTAGGGTAGTTGTCCTTAGGACAATATTTGTTGAGGTCTCTATAGTCAATGCAAACACGGATGGTCCCTTGTTTCTTAGCAACCGGAACAAGGTTGGAGACCCATTCGGTTAAAGGGATGGGATAGATAAAGCCAGATTTTAGAAGTTTTTCAACTTCTGCCTTTATAGCTGCGATTTTCTTGTGATGAACCGGGCGAAGCTTTTTCCGAACCAGTTTCGCGTCAGGGTAAGTTTTGATTTCATGTACGATGATGGAAGGGTCAATCCTTGGCATTTCCTCGTAACTCCATGCGAAGACATCGCGGAATTCCTTCAATAAAGCGGTGTAAGAAACCACTTCGTCGGGTGTGCAATTAGCACCAAGGTTGATGTTTTCCATGACACCTTCTTTGATTGAAATGTCAATCATGACCGTAGTAGAGATGTTACCCATATTCCCCTCAGACAGAGTATCTTGTGCGAGGATAGGAGATTGCGGAGCTTCGGTAAC
>JZKD02S0197516.1:293567-318925 GCA_000966675.3 Picea glauca
TTCATTATATCGAATTTCACCATTCTCCATACAATATATACAATGTTTTTAGGTATTCCGTAGATACCAAAACCCTAATCCCTTAATCCGAGATTAATTTACAAATCAACTAAAAGTAGCAAAATCCGCTAAAAATAGCAAAAACCACTAAAAATAGAAAAAACCGCCCCTAGTTTGTACGGATCGTCAGATGCAGTTGTCTTATCTGACGCACCCACACACACACACATGAAAAGAATATAACACATACCCAACATGAAAGAGGCCGATGACATGGAGGACCACATTTCTAAGACTTGGGTAAGACCAGAGTAATCCCTCAGAAAGTGGTCACTCTTACAAAGGCTGCAAGGGAATTTGGGTTTTGGATTGTTTCTTTTAATCTTGTTGACCTCATCAACACTCCCAGTACTATCAACAATAACTGGTTTCTTAGAGCCAACATTTGATGTTGTTGGGGTCTTGGTCCTTTTCGGGCTCTTCTTCTTCTTCTCTTTTCGTTTCTTCTTCTTCTGATCAACCTGGCTACTTGCTTTAGAGATTTCACTAGGTGAATAAGGAGAAATGGAAGGAGAATTGATGGGTGAAGAAGGCGAAAATTTGACGTGAGGTTGATTTGTGGGTGGTGTATTGACATCCAAAGTATTAGGTGCAACTGAAACATTGGGAGGATTTGGGATCATCGGAGTGGGGAACAACCAAACTGGTAATCCAATAGTGAGTCCTGGAAGACTCAGTGTGGCAACATATGGAGGACCAAAGTTTCCAAATGAAGGAAAGGTATAAGGTTCCCTAGAAGAAGGGGTTCCTCCATTGGTACTCCCAGGATTTGATGCCATTAACACTGACTCAACCTAAGGTCCATTAAGTAAAAGAAACAACATACGCTAATAGAATCTAAGAATTAGAACCAAGCAAAAAGGACCTTCTTTTGATGACCGTACTAGTTGGTGATGAAATCAAACGTCGCGTGATCAAGTCCAGAAGGGGTGGGGATAGGGTGGAACAATTACAGTGGCGACCTGCTTAACGGACTTACGCCTTGGTGCAAGCTTCCACGCAATAATTGTGGGTTTACCCTCCAAGGAGCCTGAGTGAATTTGACCAATGTCTGCCCCAGGTACAGTGAGACTTCCCGTCACTGTCACCTTGTGTAAGACCCTAAATATTATGGCCACTAAGGTTACCAATTCGTAGTCAGCTCCTGGGTGGGAACAGTCGATAGTCCAATCCGAACGTACGGGCAGGGTATCAAGCCCGAAATCAACTAAAAGGCTTCCACGCAGTAATTGTAGATTTACCTCAAAGTGACCCCCATAATACGATCCAACCACCATAATTAGTTAAACCACGGAGGGTTAGTTTCCGTAGCTCACCCAAATGCGACCTCGTGCGTAACCCCTGTGTGAGAGGGGGATCCCAGGCAGACTTATACGACAACTGGATTTGACTCTCCCTAACTCAGGATGCTAGTGTTTGTTTTGGAAACTTTGGAGATTTATGCTCACAGCCCTAATCCAAAGTACTAAGCCTAGTCTACTGTTGGTGGAGGATCCTAGAAAAGAAAAAGTTCTAGATAACTTTTAATTAGCGTTGATTTTTGTGGCTGTTCTTTACACAAAGGGGGTGCATGGAAGTGAAAGAAAATGGAATTATGACTCAGACCCAAAGAATGCATCAAATATGATAAGCAGCCATTTCCTTTCGATGAATATCTATCTAAGGGAGAGAGAGAGTTCTTTCACCAATCCACACAAATAAGGAATGCCCTCAAACGATTCTTTTCTCAATCAAATCCTGATGTAATGCAAAAACTTTTTAAGATACCTTCTGATATGCACAATCAATCATGCAGATGCTCTTTTATTGTTTGCGTATGGATGATGATCAACACAACACAATGCTTGTCTTGCTAATTATTTTCTTGGTATGAATGAAAACCAATCTAGCATAAGCAAACAGTTACACAAACAATACACCCTTTCGTAGCAATCAAAACGAAAAGCGAAAGAAAAGAAACACTCAAAGAGAAAAACAAACTTTACACCCAAAAGAAAAAGTTGAAGAACAAATGACCTTGACCGAAATCAAGACAAAGAGGTCTGTAGACCTTTGATGACCTTCACCAAGGTTTGTACTTAGCTGATGAGGAAAGAAGAACAATGCATGGATTTCAAATTTCACTCAATCAGGGAAAAATCAATGAAAATGGTGAAGAAGGCTACAAGATCCAATCAATGAGATGTTTATTCTTCAAAAAGACATATGTCAAGGCTGAAAGGGAATAAAAATTGACTCACTAGATCACTCAACAAAAGAGACACAGAGGTAAACCCCGAAAAAGGAAGTCCTGGAGGGTTTTTGGGCCAAAAAGAGGCTGGCGCTCTGTTGCCAAAGGAAAGGAGCATTATAGCACTCTGTGTAAGGCTATGGAGGAGCGTTGGCACTCTATTAACACTAGGACAAGGGCGCCAGGGTCTAAAGGCTCCAGAAATGTCAAAAAATTCCAAAAATTGGGATTCAAACTTGACAATTATGCTGAGTGTGATAAAGTAAGGAGCCAATCAGCTCATGAAACCAATCAAAAGAGGAGTGAACTAGGTCTAAAACAATCAAGGGATATATAAAGGTCAATGAGGGGAAAAATCCAAACAAGAGGTTTCGATTTGAGGCTATCTCCCCAGTGGAGTCGTCAGTTTCTGTTGTAGGAAAATCTCCCTGCGGACAGGTAGATCACCTCTAGAGCTTGACCTTAACCCTAGACAGAAAAGTGCTTATCATGGACACTGAATTCCTTTCAAATATATCTAAACTAACACATGAGAAGGAAGGATGACAGAAGTACCTTTTTATCGACGTTTGTCCTTGCACGCTCCGAGTTGCGCTCCAATCCTTTTGCTCCTCACTGAGTTCTACGGACAAAACAAGATACAACCGCTTCCTACTCTATTGATGTTAGCTTGAAAATAGATCTATCACCTAGTGATAAGTTCATGTGGCATTAGACACAAACTAGAAAGAAACAGGCCAAGCGTGTCATATTGATGAGAATAATGACATCAGTACTTACAATTGTAGATGCGAGTGCGACAGCTTCGTCAAGTCCCCTTCATCTAACCCTTGCTTGAAAGCTCCACAGCCTGGATAACATCAGATTCACTGATCACTCTCCTTTGGATGGCTGTAAGTTTCCTCCAAGATCATAAGTTTCATAACTTCAGTTCTTCCCCCTTTCCACCATCATAGAGCCTGTTTATATAGGTTAAGTTGAGAACCTCCTCCTTAGATCAGGGATCTCTTGATGAAACCAATAATTCGAGTACAAATGCCTCCTAATCTTGAAAGATCTTTTCCTTATTCTCCTCACCGGGCTAACAACTGACCCAAATTAGGGAGCGCTCCTTCAAAAGGGGCATCAGAGCATTAGAACACTCCCAAAGAAGCTTAAGGGGAGCGCCAGCACTTCAAAAGTGGGTAGCGCTCCTTCATAGGGGTCAGGAAGCGTTATAACGCTCCCTGAGGCCTTATAGGGGAGCGCTAGTGCTCCTAAGCCTATTTTAGGGGAGCGTTCACCCTCAAAACTCTTGATTAAAATCCCTTTTCAGGTGTTAAGAGTTGTTAGTCTTCAGTAAACCAGTTGTTCTCCTTCTAATCAGTCATGTGAGATGTTATAAGTGCCTCCTTAGTGTCGTCGTTATGACAACATGTCTGAACATCATTTGTGACACTAGTGACCAACTTGCGACACTTGGGAAAGTTGTAGGGAAGATGCGACACTTATGATGACCGAGAGGGACATGCGACACTTATCCAACTGAGCAATTTTGACGTGTAACAGGGTGTGCAGAAATCGAGCTGATCGATGGTAACAATTTTGCCTTGATGGGGGAATTGTACACATCGAAACACTGACGAGGTGACGACATTCATAGTGTAGAACCAACTTCTTCCAAGTAGTAGGTTGTAATCGAGGGGGGCATCGACCACCTCGACGTCAACAGTAACAGTTTTTCCGCCCAGTTGAACGGCTAAGGATTGTAATAATCTGTGAGGATGAAAACCTTGTCCATCAAAGGCGCGTAACATGGTAGTGGATTTTTTAAGGGCTGGTGATTTCAATCCTTTCCAACAGGCTAGAGACATGACACAAGTGGAGGCTCCCTCATCCAGGATAGTTTGGTAGATTTGTTGATTGTGAACAACCACATCGATTTGGAAAGCTAGCTGGTGGGAGAGTCGTGGTTGATGATCATCCAGATTAAACGTGAGGTAGTTTGATGAATCGGGATCTAAAGTGCCAATAGCAGCTAAGATCATTCTACATTGGTTGGGACAGTGTTGTAGAACTTCCAAAGTGGACATGGCACATGGGGCTTGGGCCAAATCTTCTACGATATTGTAGTTTTGTGCAGCCCGTGAATTAGGATTGAATGTAGATTTTTGGATGGTGCTCTTAAGAGGGCGTAGGATGGAGTCAAAAGAAGGTTTCTCAATATGGAGTGGCCCATATGGAGGGCTAACAGATGGAGGATTGACGGTGGATGGTAACGGGTCTGTCGTAGAACTGTTAGGAATCTTTGTCTTATCAGGTTTAAGTGGCGTGTCATATGTCGCAGAGCGAGTTGTTAGATTAACTCCGTTAAACATGTAAGTGTGGGCACTTGTCGAGGCCTCATCATGGGGTTGGTTGGAACTGCCCCCTGACGTGGGGGTTTGTGCAACCAACGATTGTTGCTGTGGAAAAGACTGAGTGAGCACAACGGGTTGCAAATTTCCTTTAAAAAGTTTGGCCACTTCATCGTGATGTGGGCAGTCTCGAGTGTAGTGATCATCACCACAAATGAGACATGGGAATTTCAATTTTTGTTGTGGTTGTTTTCCGACAGTAGGGGTTTGCGGTTGGGTCTTGGGTTGCTCGTTGTTGTTGTTCTTCTTTGGTTTGTTTCTCGCTTTCTTCTTACCCCCAAGTTGTTGTGAAGGGGTTGAATGGACCACATTCACATCAGAGACCTGAGTTTGAGGTGGGGTAGAAGAGGGTGCAGTCGAACTGGGGGTGGCCATGGAAGCGGGCCGCTGGATTGTTCTAGTAGACTGAGTAGTAGATTGATTTTTGACGGAACGAATAACTCCATCCGCATGTGAAGCGGTTGATGGTTTGGATGGATCGTTAGTGGCACGGGTAGCGTTCGGTATCAACTCATATAGAGTACTGGATTGTGAATAGACTAAGTCTAAGTAATGAGCCTGGGCGATGGCTTCTTTCTTGGTGACTACGCCACCCATGGAAACATCACGAGCAATCTGGGGTAATAGTTATTTCATGAACCATTCTGCTAACAATTGGTCGGGAATGACTGCTTTGATTAGCCTTCGTCGTTGTCTCCATTCATGGATATGATCGGAGATATGTATGGAAGTTGTCTGACAAAGAGAGGTTAATAGTTCAGTACCCGTCTCGTATCGAATGGGTAGTTGGAAATGTGTGAGGAAGGACATGGCAAGGGAGTTGAAATCGTGAAAGGATGCGCGTGGTAATTCAATATACCATTTTGCTGCGGAACTCGTGAGCGTTCGTTGGAAAAGACACAAACGAATTGAATCGTCCATGAGGGAGTTGGATGAACACCACAAATGGAAGGTCATCACGTGATTGTTTGGGTCTTCTCTGGGTTTTCTGTCGAATTTTGGGATATCAGAAGGAAGTTTAGCTGGAATAGCTGGCCAAACCAGAGAATGATAAATGGGATCATTCGTTAACCGAGACATCTGGAAGGTCCAGGGTGGCTAGAAAAGGTAGTTGTTGGTTAACCTGTGGGTAATGCTGGTGTGGTAGAGGGACACCAGTGGGGCCCAATACTGGGTCATGTGGATAATTATAACTTGTGGGCCCTCTCATGTGAGGTTGGTTTTGACCAAGGTACATAGGATTTGAGATGTTTTGAGAAGTGTTTGTGAGTGGAGGATAACCAGATGGGTTTTGTGGATTATAGGGTGGGTTTGGCATTTGTCCATAAGGGGGTTGTTGTGGAGTCTGAACATTTTTCCCCGTGGAGGCATGTGGGTTTCCTTGAAAAGGGACGCTCCACGGATTGGGTGCGGCAGACACATTTTGTCCCTGTGGTTGATGGTGTACTCCGGATTGAGGCTTCCCCCCAGCATGAGGGTGCCCCCCGAATGGAATTTGTCCTCCGGTGGGAGGATGCCTCTTGGCATTAGGGTTCCCTCCGAATGGAATTTTTCCTCCAGAGGGAGGATGCCCCACAGTTTGAGGTAGAGTTCCCGGGATCTGAGAGCCATACGTAAATGATGGACCGGTGCCACTGATCGGGTTAGGACCACCAAGGTCAGTCCCTTCGGGTTGGATAGGTATGGAACTTCCCGACATAATTTGGGTAGTGGTTTGGGCAGTGGTGGTAGCGGAAGCATTCAATGCGCTGAATCCAAAAGGGAGTGTAGGTCTCGGTGTTACAGGTGTGCCAATCGGGGCTTGATTAACTACCACGTTACCGACGGGGATGGTCGGAATGTGCGGGGCCATTGTCGAATGGGATGTCTGGAGGGGAATAGTAGACCTTGGGACGACAGATGGTATGTTCGGACCAATGGTTGGTGTGGATGTAAAAGTGGTATTACCTGTGAAGTGATTTGGGGGTACAGTGTAGAAAAAATGTGCATCCACACCTTCCCCTGTTCCATAAAGATCTCGCACCAAGCGTGGTAGACTTCGAACCACGTCTGCAGTCCAAAAAGGGTCATTGAATAAGGGGTTTTGAGGAGACCCAGCTGGAATGTCAGAAGGATTAATGACAACAAATTCTCCAGCGGAATTCAGGTGGAGGATCTGTCGTTCGTATCCCTCCAGAATGCGGTAAGCTTCCGGAGATTCTGAAATGATTTGAAAATTCTCCAAAGGAATGGGAACTTCTTCCTGAGAAGTTGTAGTGTTTTGAACCTTGCTCTGTTGAGGAGATTCCTTCGTAGAATGAGGGGGTAAAGGGGTGTTTCCTTCCATATTTTCTGGAGGAAGTCCCTGTAGCCTCCGCGAGCGGCGTGGAGGGTCGATATTGGTGGAAAAGAGTTGACCAAAGAAATCTATGGCAAACTAGCGAAAAGAGACAACACACGCTAAAAATATAAGAATCACAACCAAGAAAAAAAGACCTTCTTTTGATGACCGTACTAGTTGGTGATGAAATCCAACGTCGCGTGATCAAGTCTAGAAGGGGCGGGGATAGGGTGGAACAATTACAATGGTGACCTGCTTAACAAACTTATGCCTTGGTGCAAGATTCCACGCAATAATTGTGGATTTACCCTCCAAGGAGCCCGAGTGAGTTTGACCAATGTTTTCTCCAGGTACAGTGAGACTTCCCATCACCATCACCTTGTGTAAGACCCTAAAGATTATGGCCACTAAGGTTACCAATTCGCAGCTACCCCTGGGCAGGAACAGTCGACAGTCCGATCCGAACGTACGGGCAGGGTATCAAGCCCGAAATCAACGAAAAGGATTCCACGCAGTAATTGTGGATTTACCTCAAAGTGATCCCCATAATACGATATGACCACCATAATCAGTTAAACCACGGAGGGTTAGTCCCCGTAGCTTACCCGAATGCGACCTCGTGCATAACCCCTGTGTGAGAGGGGGATCCCAGGCAGACTTATACAATAACTGGATTTACTCTCCCTAACTCAGGATGCTTGTGTTTGTTTTGGAAACTTTGGAGAGTTATGCTCATAGCCCTAATCCAAAGTACTAAGCCTAGTCTACTGTTGGTGGAGGATCCTAGAAAAGAAAAATTTCTAGATAGCTTTTAATTAGCGTTGATTTTATGGCTATTCTTTACGCAAAAGAGGTGCATGGAAGTGAAACAAATGGAATTATGACTCAGACCCAAAGAATGCATCGAACATGATAAGCAATCATTTCCTTTCGATGAACATCTAGCTAAGGGAGAGAGGGAGTTCTTTTCACTAATCAATCACAAATAAGGAATGCCCTCAAATGATTCTTTTCTCAATCAAATCCTGATGTAATGCAAAAACTTTTGAATGCCTTCTAATATGCACAATCAATGATAAAGATGTCTTTTATTGTTTGCATATGAGTGATGGTCAATACAACACAATGATCGTCTTGCTAATTATTTTTCTTGTATGAATGAAAACCAAACTAGCACAAGCAAAAGTCACACAAACAATACACCCTTTCGTAGCAATCAAAACGAAAAGCGAAAGAAAAGAAACAATCAAAGAAAAGAAAAACAAACTTCACACCCAAAAGAGAAAGTTGAAGAACAATGACCTTGACTGAAATTGAGATGAAGAGGTCTGTAGGCCTTTGATGTCCTTCACCAGGGTTTTTTACTCAGTTAAACAGAGAGAAAGACAAGGTAGGGCTCTCAAACTCTAATCAACAAAAAAACCCAATGAAAATAGTGAAGAAGGCTTACAAGATCCAAATAGTAAGATGCTTATTCTTCAATCAAAAGATAGATGTCAAGGCTGAAAGGGAAGAAACATTGACTCACAAGGCCACTCATCAGAAGAGACACATAGGCCAAATCCCCAAAAATGCAATTCTGGAGGGTTTTTTGGGCCAAAGAGGGCTGGTGCTCTGTGAAAGGCTATGGAGGAGAGATGACACTTTGTTAACATTAGGACAGGGGCGCCAGGGTCTAAAACTCCCAAAAATGTCAAAAAATTCCAAAAATTGAAATTCAAACTCGACAATTATGCTGAGTATGATAAGGTAAGGAGCCAATCAGCTCATGAAAATAATTAAAAGAGGAGTGAACCAGGTCTGAAACAATCAAGGGATAGAACAAGGTCAATGAGGAGAAAAATCCAAACAAGAAGTTTCGATTTGAGGCTATCTCCCCAGTGGAGTCGCCAATTTCTGTTGTAGGAAAATCTCCCTGCGGACAGGTAGATCGCCTCTAAGATATTGACCCTAACTCTAGACAGAAAATGCTTAACATGGGCACTGACTTCCTTTCAAACCTATCTAAGCTAACACATGAGAAGGAAGGATGACAAAAGTACCTTTTTATCGATGTTTGTCCCTGCACGCTCCTAGTTGCGCTTCGAACCCTTTGCTTCTTGCTGGATCCTGTGGACAAACAAGATACGACCACTTCCTACTCTATTGATATTATCTTGAAAATAGATCTATCAGTTAATGATAAGTTCATGTAACATTAGACACAAACTAGAAAGAAATAGGCCAAGCATGTCATATTGATGAGAATAACAACAATGATGCTTACAATCGTAGATGCGAGTGCGATAGCTTCATCGAGTCCTATTCGTCTAACCTTTGCCTAAAAGATCCACAACCTGGGAAACATCAACTTCACTGATCACTCTCCTTGGCTGACTGTGTATTTTCTCCAAGATGATAAGTTTCATACTAGCAGTTCTTCCTCCTTTCCACCATCATAGAGCCTATTTATATAGGTTAAGAGGAGCTTAACCTCTTGAGTTATCTTTAGAACAAGTTGGGAACCTTCTCCTTAGATTAGGGATCTCTTGATGAAACCAAGAATTTGAACACAACTGCCTCCTAATCTCGAAATATCCTCCCCTTATTCTCCTCAACGGGCCAACTACTACCTCAGATTAGGCAACGCTCCCTGAGAAGGGGCATCAGAGCGTTGTAGCACTCCCTAGTAAGCTTTAGGGGAGCGCCAACGCCTTCACTATGAGTAGCGCTCCTTCAGAGGGGGCTGGGGAGAATTATAACACTCCTTGAATCCTTGTAGGGGAGCGCCAGCGCTTCTAGGGTTGAAATAGGGGAGTGATCCTCCTCAAAACCTTTGTTTTAGGGCCCTCTTCAGGTGTTAAGAGTTATTTGACTTCAGTAAACCAGTTCTCCTTCTTCAACTCAAGCATATGAGATGTTATAAGTGTCTCCTTACTGTCGTTTGACATAGAAGTATGTCTCAACATCATTTGCGACACTTGTGACCAACTTGCGACACTTGCAAAAGTTGTAAAGAAGATGTGACACTTACGATGATTGAGAGGAACATGCGACACTTATCCAACTAAGTAATTTTGACGTGTAACACACGGGTATAAGTTTTATACATTAGAACCCCAAAAAATGTCATTTAATTCCTCAAGATATCTCCATAAGGTTACAGACCCCAATTTTCAAAACTAGGACCTGACACTAAAATAGCCTTGCAAGATAATTCCTTCAAAATTTTCCACTTTGAAATCATCAAGATAGATGGAAAATAATATAATGATCTATTTTGGATCATACCTCCCCATTTAGGGAATATTTTGGTACTCAAAATATTTGCTGAATGAGGTGAGGAAAATGATCCTTTACCTTCTCCCTGAAGTACCATTTTGACTTTCCTGGAAGTTGTCCTTTGAACCCAATATAACAAACATCATGCTGCCCCTATCTTGTAGTTTTAGACTTCTTTTGAAATTTTTTGTCTTCTACCAAATTTTCCCGAGCATCTAGTGCTAATTCCTTTATGGTAGGTAGGACCTTCTCCTCTTTATGATCCAACATGGAAGGCTCATACAGTTTTATATTCTCCACATTCACTACTAAGTAAATGCACTTGTATGGGGGTATAATGAGTCTGTAGGTGTTATCTCCCACCTTCTCTAATATCTCAAAAGGGCCATACCCTAGAACCTTGATCTTCTTACTAGGACCCTGTAGTATTTCCTTGTTTATCTATAGCCAAAATTTTTCTCCCAATTTGAATGGATTCTTGGTTCTGTGTTGATCATGTCTTGCCTTATAATTTTCTAATGAGTTCTTCAGTGTCTCCCATAATTTCAAATGGAGATACCTAGTCTTCTCAACAAATTTTTCTGCTCTCATCGCATATACTATGAGATATTCCCTCACTCCTACTTGATGTCGATATACAACATCCATGGGTGAAGCTTGAAAATATCCAAAACAAGATTCAAAACGTGACTTACCAATAGAAGTGCGAACTTCTCTATTATAAGAGGGTTGTATATATATCATATTTTCATCCTAGGTATTTGGATGCTTTTGATTGTAACCCCTCAAAAGTTGCACCAAATTCACTTTGATTACTTCTGTGTTCCCATCTGTCTGTGGATGGAATGTTGTATATCTCTTAACCATAGTGTCCATCTTCCCCCACAATGTAGTCCAAAATGTACTGAGAAATCTAGAATCCCCATCTGAGTTGTTTCTCCTTGGTATCCCAAAGTGAACCCAGACTTGTTCAAAGAACACATTTGTTGCTTCTTGTCCTTTAATGGTCTTTTCACAAGGCATGAGAATGCACATCTTGTTGAACTTGTAAACTACCACAAATAGATAGTCATGTCCCTTCATGTAAAATACTCTCCTAAGGTCGAGTGGGTACATGCAAGAGATGGTATAGACCTTGCTTCTTGTTACTAGGCATGTTGGTATAACAAAGTATATACACTCTAATATATCTTGCTACATCTTCTTGCATTATGAGCTAGTACACATACCTCTATAAGTTGGCAAATGTTTTCCCAACATCAAAATATTCCGCAACCTTGGCAGTGTGAGCCTCTCAAATAAGCTATAGTTGTTCACATTTAGGGACATCGAGCTTATCAAAATCATAGAGTAAACCATTTTGGAAATTATATTCATCCTTTCCATCACCTTCTTATATATGTATTTGGCATTGTAGCTACTGAAACACCTCCTTGAAGTCATCTTATTTGTATGCCTCTCTATATGCATCATGGGTAAAAGGCTCCATGTGCATCAAAGTTCCCAAAGCTGTAATATTGGATGTGCGTGGCCTTGAAAGCATGTATGCCAACATGCTTATGTTTCCCTTCTTATACTTGATGACTAGATAAATTTGTTGTAAAATCCCCATCTATTTGTAATGTATGGTTTGTTGTGGCTTACTCTAGGACTACAAATACTATAGCGACTGATATATGTGTGGATTATGGTCTCCTTTTCCATTAGATAGTGCTTCCACTAATGGACATGTTGAACCAGAGCATATATTTTCTTGTCATAGGTAGGGTGTGCTATGGGGAAAATCCCCCTATACTAGGTTTGAGGTAAAGGTAGAGCGCTAACTCCCTTAAAAGACCATTCTATCCTTAAGCTACCCCAAAACCATCTAAACAAAGTGACGAGAGAGAGGAAGGAAGGATGATTAATCAATGCACCTTTAGTCCTTACAGTTGGTGTTGGACTCTTTCCTTTGTTGTTGCCTCCTAGATTACTGGTCTCCTCCCAAAGATGACCTGCAAGAGGTTAGGAATACAATGCAAAAACATATGCTATCTCTACTAATTACTTTAAAAGTTCACACATAGATATAAATGTACAAATCATCAAAATCATGTAAACATAGTGTTTTGGGACAAGAATGAACTATTTTATTCAATTTTAAGATAAAAAGGATTACATCCTTTGTCGATAATTTCTCCACGAACCAGGTCTAGGATTCTCTATCGTGGCTCCAAGTGCATCAATCCCACATTGGATTCTCAAAACAAACTTATCACCTAAGAAATGAGGAAGTGTTGCATAAGGAGAAAGGGTTGGAGGGGAAGGTTGAGGCCAAAACTTAGAATAGGATGCAAATCTTGGGCTTAGAAAGGGAAGGGATTTTGGCAGAGTTTTCTTATTCTCTTGATTGTCCTTTCAAATGACACCGCAAGACCTCTTTTTATATGAGAAAAAGGTGGTTATTTGGTTTGGGGATGGGCTACAAGGGGTAAAATGGTTAGGAAACCCTCTATAGCCCATAAACTCCGCTGAATTTCGTGCAATTATATATTTTTTGCAACTTTTGGAGATAAACGCGGGATAACTAGCATGCAACTCGTGTATGTATGTGGGCTAACTAGTATGCAACACACGTGTGTATGCAGGCTATTAGTGCGGCAGGGCACATACACTATCCAAAAAATGTTTTCTTAAGAGAAATCCTCAACAGTATTTTGACAAAGTATGTAAGTGGAAAGGACAATGTCTTGTATGCATAAATAAGGCATTTTTGGACTATAACAGATGCCCCCTAATGTGCAAGGTCAAAAGAGCAATTGATGGAAAAAATACATTACAAAATACTTACATAGTGGGAAGGCATGGAGTCAAGTGATCCCGAGATGAGTGTTCATGAGCATGCCATCTGCAAAAATAACGATAATCTCTCCAAGGCGAGTGTACCAATGCTTGGGATAAACTAAGTATGGCTTCCAGTCAAGTACAATGCATATCTATGTCACATACGACTACTAGAAAAAATTTCCATATAAAGTGTAGTCACAAATAATACACAGTGGATCTACATCTTAAGATCATTTGAAGATAGACAAGTACAATATGATACAGATATTGAAGAAGCATTGATGCCTGTGGCTCGAGATGAGGACTTCATAGCTCGAGCAAAAAGTTCAAGATCTTAAAAATCTTAGGTAGGAGTAAAACAAGAGTGTAAGACTCACTATCCTGAGGTATTCGACATGCCATCGAGGAAAGACTAGAGGATCTCGATCATCAGGTGAAAAAATTCATTGATTTTGACTTCAAACTTGACTGGACTGTCGGGATGGACGACTCATGAAAGTCAAGAGATAAGTTGTAGAATGGCCAACTGAGGTTGGATAAAATTACCTTGGAAAAAAGCACGAAAAAATGATGAGACTTAGGCATCATAATAGTGACATAAGTTTGTGATACATGAGGCACTACAAACTCTCCATATGTTTGGAAGAGTAACCAAACAGAGGAGGACACAACTCTATGTAACGAGAACAAATTTCTAAGATCATACTAGATCCCAATGATTGGAGAACAAATAGAAATATGTTCTTTGTCCAAGGGTGACTATCTTGCTGCCGAAAAAAGAGAATGTATATCCCATCCCCTCTTTGGAATATTTGATTTTTTTTGGAATATTGGAATATTTGTTTTTAATGAGATTGAAAAATAATAAAAGAATGCTACATTACAAATGAGGAACGAGTGTTGTGGGAAAGAAAACTAGTTCCAAGTACATGGAACATACTAATGCTTAGTGCAAGGAGACATGTTGCAAGATAAGGACACTCGAGAAAAATTCCTTCATGGGTAAAGGTGTCAGATCACAAGGGAAAAAAGTGCTACAAGGCTTGTATTTAAGAAATGATTTGAAGGTTTAGTTAACAACAACATGAATCCGACATTAGGCCAAAGGAAAAAGGATGAGATATGCGATGCGATTAAGTATGACACAACATGACTCCTTCCATGTGAATTTTTGAGAGCCAAGAGAAGGTAAGATTGATGGTTTTTCACATTTGGATAGTCTGAAAAACACTAAAAGAAGACTCTAGAATGTTCCTTTTTCATAATTATTCCAGTCGGTTTGAAAAAGGGTTAAAATTATACTGAAAGGACGTCTCTTCAAAACCATTTTAACGAGTGTGACTGAGAAAATATCACTCGACTATCTTTTCAATTTTAAGGAGTCTGAAAAGAGCTTAACTATGGACTCAAAACCTTTTTCTAAGTTTAGTCTCCTTAGCCTGAAAAATTATAAAATATAACTTAGGAGAACTCTCCTGGCGAGACATGTCTCCCAAGGCGTACCTTTTTCCTGGATAATCTATTGGCCAGAAAAAGGGTTAAACTTATGCCAAATAGATATTCCTTCTGGACCAATTAACAAGTGTGAAAGGAATAAGGTCACTCAACGATGTTTTCATATTTAGGGAGTTTGAAAAGATCTTAACTATGGACTTTGAGGGGGTTTCTTTTTTGTAGATAACCTCCAAGGCTTGAAAAAGAGATAAACCAAAACAAAGGAGAATGGACCTTTTTCAAAAATTTAGTCCCTCAAGCCTGAAAAAGGGTTAAAATTACACCTGAGGATTCTCTCCTAGTGAACCAAAGGTCCTATGGCATACCTTTATTCATAAATTAACTGTCTGGACCGAAAAAGGGGTAAACTAACACTGGACAAATGTGCCTTCAAATTTTAGTTTGATGAGCATGAAGGGAAACAAGATCACTCGACAATCTTTTCAATTTTAGAGAGTCTGAAAATGGCTTAAAGAAGACTCCAGTGGGGATTATTTTCTTAAGTAATCTATACCAGACCGAAAAGAATAAATAAGCTCTCGTTAGATGTTGCTTTCAAAGTTTAAATGAGCCTGAAAGACAACAAACTGTGCTCTTAGGTATGTCCCAAGGGTATAAGCCAGACAAATGATGAAGAAGAAGGATGAGGCTTCAACACAAAGTCATAGTGGGACTAATAGGAATATCGTGCCTATGAAGTACTTCAACATGGGCACCAAAAGGAAAACAAGTCTCTAACTAGGATGCCCATGTAAGGAAGGCTCTACCACATAAATTATGACACACTTATTGGCAAGGAAGGTTAGTGTCACAATTCAGTGGGGTTGATCCTAAGGCCAAACGAACCAGAAAACAAATAATGCAAAAATGAAAGTAGGGAAAAATCTAACGTATATGCCAGTTTTGAGGTCAATACCTATCATAACATATCAATATGATGAACAAATATGAAAGAAAAAACATCTCCAAGATCCTGCATATAAGGCCAATAACACTCATCCAAAAGTTAATAAGTCCAATATAGATAGAAACTTCATAAAAATAAGAGGTGCTACTGAATAAAGAACTTGAAATCAACAAAATTGTATTGTACAATATGGTACAAGGAACTGCACAACCATACGACTCATGCATAGTACTGGTTGATGTAGAGCCTACTGCTAGGCTCTGATTAAGAGTCTCTTCGGTATTCAACTTGAAAAGTCTCCCAAAAGGGAAAAAAACACAAAACACAGTGTAAATATTCCCACGATATATAATCCGTAGTCATAGCTTCAAGGATAGCCTCATTTAAAGGAAATTCAATATCTGAGGAAACACACGAACGAGGAGGGTCGACAGTCCTGAAGGGAGAAGCAAACTAACTCTATTCCATATGATGATTGAGGTTATGGCCAGGACTGACAGAGTCTATCAATGAAGAATCACAAGCACAAAGGCTTGAGTATACACAAACAACGAGATCATACTCGAAAGGAAACTCAAAATCACTTGGAGCAAGAGGGGGAAGCAAGGGCTCCCATGCCCCCATTGGATAAACCAAAGTTTCAATTGTTGAGACCAAGTCTTGAGAAGGAAAACATGATTTCACAGGTTCCTGGTTAGAATCAATTGAACATCGAGGATAAGACGCCACATAATTTACCTGTGGCATGGTAGAGTCTACACGAATACTAAGAACATATAAAGGGGCAACCTGAACTAACGCCAAATTAGGATGGAGATTATTATATCCCAGTTGGTCGATAGTGACAATGCTTCCATTGTGAGGGAAATGCATTACCCGAAAGAGCATAGACACCACAACATTCATAGAATATACATAATCACACTCGAGAAGCATATTAAAATATAACAGGCCTTGCACCACTATAACATCGACAAGGACAATCTTCCCACCTAATGGTATAGGAAACTGAGGAAGAATCCCCAAATATTCACTAGGATGTCTATCAAATTCCAACAACTCATGCGAAGCAGACACAATATTGGGAGAGCCCAAGGCTTGCCAAGCCAAGGAGGATAAAAGACTTGCGGAGGCTCCTTCATCTACAATACATCAGTAAATGTTTTTTGAATTAACTTCAACCCTTATTTGAAAGGGTGCAGAAGAAGGAAGATGAGGCTCAACAATGTCATTCCAATCAAAGGAAACCATCTTAGGACTTGGAGGGGGTGTTCTCGAAGTGAGTGGAATGCCCCCTTGTTATGAAAGTACTGAACTAGAAATTCTAAAAACATAGTTGGTAGACACATCACTCCCCATCAGAAGAGTGGAATCAACCAAAAATTGCATCGACATGACCATTTTGGTAGACTCAACACTCTCCAAAATAAGAATGGGATCAACCGAAGATTTCTTCGACACCACCATCTCCTCAACCACTGGATGAATAGGTTGCGAGAAAACATGGTATGCAGGCACATCACCCTCCAAAAGAGGATTGGTATCAACTGAATATTTCATTGACATGACCACTTCATCAAGCAAAGGACGATTAGACTATGAGGAAACTTTAGAAGACTCAGAATCAAAATAACTTGGAGGTAGAGACCACAATCTTTGTGTCTCTAGAAGGCCATGGAATAAATGAGTAATGTGATCTCCCTTGCAAAGTTTACAAGGGAGCTTAGGCTTGTGTCATATCCATCTAGGTTTCTCAATAGAATTAATGCACCCAACATGAATAGCATTGGTTGGGTGCATATCACTCATATGACTCACATTTACGAGACTTGTTCCCCTGACATGACTTGAAGTGGTTTCTTGCACATCTTCGACATGCCTTGCAGAGGTTGGTGATTGGTCGATAACATAACTCGCAGAGGATATATACCTATCACCAATATGACTAGAAATGACTGGAAATTCCCCCCCAACATGACTGGAAAAGGCTGGGTGCTGGTCTTCAACATGACTTGTAGTGGTTGAGGACCTATCTCCAACATGACTAGCAGAGGTTGGTGATTTCTTCTTCTTATTTTTCATCTTTCTATTTCGTTTAGACTTCCGGTTACTAGTAGCTATACTTTCACTAGAGAAAGCAGAAGGAGGAGGAGAAGACTTTGTTGATGGAGGGACATCAACATGATGGCCATGACATAAGGTGCTTAACTGAGGTGCGTCAAGAGCATTTAGGACCTTTGGAATGGTACCCAACCAAACCGATAGTCCCACATTCAGCCCAGGAATGTACAAAGTGGTCATCAAAGGGACACCAATGTTTTCGAAGAAAGGAAAAGAACGAGAATCCCCTTGCGAAGGGGTTCCTTGGTTGGTATCATTGGTAAAGTTTTCCATGAAGATATTATGCACAGGTTCTTCCCTTGTGAGATCATTCAAGTATGTAAAAGTCTCACACACTGACTCTGGTGAACCAGTGTTATAAAAAAATACACCTATGAGGAGGCATCTCCATGTTTCTAAGCAGAAGACTGAACATTCCTCACGATCAATGGAGTGGGAAGTCTACCACCTTAGGTCAGAGACCCAAATCAATGACTAACTAACTCACTATGGAAAACTAGGGAGCACGTAGCACACCACTAAGAAGAAAATCCTAAAAAGATACAAACCAAACAAACCACCCTTCTGAATTCTTTTGACCCAAGGAGATGAAGTCTTTATCATCCAAATCATTCACAAAGGAAAACAACTGGCTAGGAGAAGAAGTTACCCTGACCTCCAATTGACGGTACCTTCGGGTGTCTCCCATACAATACATAGTCTGCCTCAAGTACCATGATACACCCCTCACAGTCACCTATGTGTCAACCTATATAATGGAAAATAAGCCACCAACCTGTAATCAACAACTAGGGGGGTATAATCGATAGTCAGATGAGTGTATGGGCAGGGTAACTAAGACTGAAGATCCTCCCGAGGCCTGAAATGCAATAGGGCCAGAATCACTCTTAGAGTACCTTGGAGGGATCCAAGTGTCTCAAATATATGACACAAGTCGGGCTACTAACTCTATAGGATTCACGCCCTATACACACTCACCCAAATGCTTTTGGGATCAATAGTGGATATCTCTATCACTGTCTTCCATGTGGCCTCGTGTTTGACTCCTGTGTGAGACGAGCTTCTTGGATTGAGTAATTACAAAGTGTATTTTTCACACCCTAGCACAAATACCTAAGTTAAGTTTCAGTTGGCCTTAGGAATGCAACGAAACACCATATGATATCTCTACTAATCACTTTAAAATTTTCGACATATATATAAATGTAAAAATCATCAAAAGCATGTAAACATAGTGTTTTGGGACAAGAATGAACTCTTTTCTTCAATTTTAAGATAAAGAGGATTACAACCTATGTTGGGAACCGCTCCACGAACCAGGTCTGAGCTCCTCTATCATGGCTCCAAGTGAATCAATCCCACATTAGCTTCTCTCAACCAATTTATCACCTAGGAAAGGAGGAAGGGTTGCATAAGGAGAAAGGGTTTGAGAGGAAGGTTGAGGCCAAAACTCAGAATAGGATGCAAATCTTGGGCTAAGAAGGGGAAGGGATTTTGGCAGAGTTTTCTTATTCTCTTTATTATCATTTCAAATGACACCCCAAGACCTCTTTTTATATGAGAAAAAGATGGTTATTCGGTTTGGGGATGGGCTACAAGGGGTAAAATGGTTAGGAAACCCTCTATAGCCCATAAAAACGACCGAATTTTGTGCAATTTTATATTTTTTGCAACTTTTGGAGGTAAACACAAGATAACTAGCATGAAACTTGCATATGTACACATGCTAACTAGCATGCAACACACATGTGTTTGCGGGCTATTAGTGCAACAAGATGCGTACACTATCCAAAAAATGGTTTTTTAAGAGAAAGCATCAACAATATTTTGACAAAGTATGTAAGTGGAAAGGCCAATGTCTTGTATGCACATATAAGGCATTTTTGGACTATAACAGAGTGGTTCTGAACTTCCCCATAAAATATTTTAGAATGATAACATACATTCCTTCCTCACATCAAAACTGCTCCCATGGCATACCCACTTGCATATGTCTCCAATTCAAAATGATTTTGCAAGTTTGGTAATGCAATAATTTGTGTTTGAATGATCTTTCTTTTCATCTCATTATAAGCCTTCTACTGATTTTTCCCCACTAGAAACTCTTACCACTCACTGTTATGGTGTGAAGTGGTGCAACTGTCGCTAAAAATGAAGTTATGAACTTCTACAAGTACTTTTCCACCCAAAAAAACTCCTAACTTTAGTGACATTTGTAGGAACTGGAAATTTCATGATGGACTCCATCTCTGCAAGATCTATCTTGATCTCCCCTCCACCGATCACATACCCCAAATGCACCAAATACTGCTAAGCAAACTCACATTTCTTGAGGTTAGCCAACAACTGGTGCTTATTCAAAGACTCTAACACCTGAATGATATGTGAGACATGCTCCTCACAGGTATCACTATAAACCAATATATCATCCAAATAGACTATAAAAAATGAATATAGGGATGGGAACAATACATCATTCATCAATCTCATCAATGTTGCTAATGCATTGCATAAGACAAATGACATGACTAAACATTCATACAAACCTTGTCTTGTATTGAAGGTAGTCTTGTAGGTGTCTTTCTTCCTTGATGTGTACATGGTGGTATCCCGATTTGAGATCCAAATTGGTGAAATATTTTTTGTGCTACAAATGATCTAACAACTCATGTATCCTATGCAGAAGGTACATGTTTTTTAGTGTAATAATGTTCAATTCTTTGTAGTTGATACACAATTGTGAAGTCCCATTCTTCTTTGGTAAAATTATGATAGGTGACCCACAATGTGAGGTGCTTGGTTGAATCACACCCTTCTGCAACAACTACTGCAACTGATTCTTCACTTCATTTGCTCCCATAACGAACTATCTATAGAACTCAATATTCTACAATGGGGAGTTTGACAATAATTGTATTTCTTTGTCCACTTTCCTTTTGGATGGTATCTTTTTAGGGTCCTAGAATACTCCTCTGTATGTCTATAGAAATGCCTCTAACTGATTTTTCTTCTTTTTAGTACACCCTTGCAGGGATGACTTTACTCTTATCAACTCAACACTAGTTTGAGTTTTTCTTAAAAAAATTAAAATATATTTCTTACTGGAAGTAATTAACTTCTTGGCTTGGTTGGCACTTACAAGTGATATTTTTGACTTTCCTTTATGTGCATTGATGATGTAGGACTTCCCATCCTTGATTAATTGGTATTGGTTAGATGTCTACATGAATATTGCATCCCCCATATACATCTATGAGATTCCAACCACTACTCCACATATGTCAAGGGGTACTACGCCAAATTCCACTTCATCAATAAAATCAACACTTATATAGGAATTAATCTTACATTGTTTCTTTACCTTGATATCTGCATCCTTGTTTAACCATTTCAATGTATACGAGATAAGATGATCATGAACCTCCAATCCAAGCTTACTGACTAGATCCACTATTATGAGATTATCCTGTGAACCAGAGTCAAATAAAGCATCTACCTTGGTCTTCTTGACCTGGATATTAATGTGGAAGAGTTTGGTCATCTCCTTCTCTTCCCAGTGATGAAGGATACTCAAATTCACCTCCTTCTGCACTGATGTGCAACCAATATTCTCATCCACATCGGAGCTACTTTCAACCTAATTGCTGGAATATGTGGCTAGAAGATTCTTTTTCTTTGCATCCTTCTTGTGGTTCTTCAGGTTCAACTCTGGATGTAGTTTCCAACATTTTTCCCCAATGTTCCCATCAATATTTCAATGGTTACAATGGTTTCTAGGGTCCTTGCACTGATGTGCAATGTTCACCCTATTATTATCCTTTCCCCCTTTTCACTTATTCTTCCCCTCCTTGGAAGCTTCATGGTTCTCTTTCTGCTTGGAATCTCTTGGCTCGCCTTTTTTCTAGCCTATGTGTTCCAGATATTGTGCTTTTACACATGCCTCATCTATTTTCCTTGGCTCAAAAAGAATCACTCAATTTCATAAATGGATATGTATACCCCATAGATACTTGAGGAGTACATTTTCACTCTTGGTATAGATACCCATCATGTTGGCCATATTTTTGAACTCAATGGTGTACTCTTGTACACTTTTCCCTTTCTTCTACATGAAGTAGTGATACTAGATCCATCGGTCCTCTACATACCCAATAGGGTATAATTGGGACTTCATGAGGTTTTGAAGTCCTCCCACCTAGTTATTGGTGGATAACCCTCCATCCTAAGTATTTTTGTATGGATTTCCCACTAGGTTAAAGCATGGCCCTCTAACTTTAGTCTGGAAAATGATATCTTTTGTTCTTCGTCTATATGGTGAATGATAAAATAAACTTCTAGTTTCCACAACCAATGATTTAGTTTTAATGCATCGATATCACCTTTGTATGGCTTTGTGTTTACTTTTTCTGCCATCTTGAATGAATACTTTGAAGGGTTTATGGTACTGGAACTCGACTGCTCTTTCTCAGGTTCTTTCCGCGCCTCCTTTTTTGGGTCTTCATTATCCCCCAATTTCCTATATGATCCAATCTCTGAGTTCATGGTTCCAACTTCTCTGAATAGTCCAATCATTATTGCTAGAGATACAATGAGGAGGAACATATTGAGAGATATGTCAACAAGTTGCTCTTCCATCCTCACAAATCTCTCCTCTGTTGGATATCAAGGGTTGTTAAACAGACTCATCGACCATGGCTATGGTTCTTCATCTTTCTTCTTAAATTGATTCCTAGATCCCTACAAATTTCCACAAACACCCCATGAAAACTTGGTCTGATGCCAATATGACATGTAAACTACCGTGGATATTGCACTAGATAGTTCGTCACAACATCTGTAATAAAATACTGGAATATTTACCTTGAAGGTTTATTTCCTTTTAGATCTCATAATTATTTAGGTACTGGTTTTCTCTTAAAATGTATGAAATATTTGAAATGTGAAAAATAGAAAACATAAATAAATACTCACACACCATCCACAAATAACCACAAGATATAACTTGAGAAACCCAATACATGAGAAAACCTAGCTATAAGTTGAGGTCACTCTACTCTATTTTCTTCAAATGAAAGTACAAATAAAGAGCCACTCTTTGTGGAGTTTCCTTTGACATTGTGGCCTATAAGGCTACTACAAGATCTCTCCTCTTTCGATAGTGTCTCAAAAAATTCCACTATTAGGTACTCTATTTTGGGTTATTACATTCTTTGTAGTGAAAGAACAATCATCATACTATATACTCGAGGTGGATCAACTGGGTAATAAGTTGACCAATGAGTTAATTTGAGTTGATGGTTAAGTCGAAGGTCAAAGTGATCAACCACGAAATCAAATTCGAAGTGTTCAACATATTGATGGGTCCAAATGGCCTATCAAGTAAAACACCCAATGGTAGGTCCCAATTAGACCTAGTCTCATTTGGTGTAGCATTTCTGACCAGTATGTGGGCCTGGTTTCCACTAAGAATTAAAAGAATAGAAATGGGAAATACAACAAATTGTTCCCCAAAGATTTCTAATTAATTATAAACCTAGTCTAAAATGAAAACAAACTAGTCTACAACTACTACTTCTAACCTATCCCATGAGAGAAAAACTTATAGATGAGAACAATTTAAACTGTTATTTTGACAACATAAATAGTTCATGGTAGCTAAGAATATGTTATAACAATAATATTGTAGATATTATCACAACTGGTTGCAAAGAAGACCTGTAACATCATCCATGTACTCAAAATAAATAACAAAAGCATAAGTATTCCAAATACTAAGCATAGAAAGAGTTAATGTGACCAATACTCAAAAAATTTGAATGACAAACATATTTATGGATTAGTCCCAAAAAAATTTGATAATATTTATGACTTCCAAAATGCCTTCTGCTCTTCATAAATCTAGAAATAAAAGTATCAACGGTCTATACAATGTGAAAAAGTCCCACATTACATCCAACGAGATCTCTTTTATTAGACAAGAGAGACTCAACTCTTGTGACTGTTCATTTCATTTCTATTTGTTTTCTCATTATACAATTTCAAATTTCTTTTTCATTTTCCAAATGAACATGTGAGCATTACAAATAGAAGTTGAAGAGACTCGTGAGTGGTTATTCTTTCCCTTAGGAAGTTCATAAATGATATTCATTTACAAATAATATCAACTTTAGCTCTTTGTGTTGTCTTATGTTCCTTGAGTCATTATGGGAATTTCTAGTGTTAGTCTACTAAATAAGATCATCCCATATTTTTTTTCACTGTATTATCCTTCTATTGTTCCCTTTTAGGTCCGATTTTGACTCCTGTAGCTCGAGCTGTGACGTTTAGAACATTACACAACCCATTCTCCAATTAAATTAAGGCCTCTTCTATTTTCTGTGATTTATGATAATTTCTACCCTCAATTTGTCAATACTTTATGTGCTATGAAATTCTATTCTCTATTATCTTTATGGTGAGATATCCCGGGCTTGATTTCATTGCATGGAGCCTCAGATATGGCCATTTGAAGTTTGCACAGTCAATTTTCCCCCCAAATTCGTGACCTTCTGTTTTCTATGATTTTTTAGGGTTTCCATTACTGTTTTGAATTGAATTCCTCTCCCAATGAATTTTTCATCCCGATACCTTTTCGATTCGGTATCATGGGCTCGATTCCAACACCTGTAGCTCAAGATATGTATGTTTGCAAATCAATGATCAATAACCCTTGATCTGCTTGTGGGTGAATCTAGGTTGTTGACCTTTAACCTGAAAATAAAAAATCCCACATGCATAAGGAAATCCAAAACTAAATGGTTTAAATAGTTTTTATCCCCCTCAACTAACTTGTATAAGAACCTAGGGAAGACATATGACCTAGGGCTTGTGTTGTAATTTTGGCCAATTACCATTGTTAGCGCTTGAGATGTTCCTGACTGCAAAAAGAACATGGAAATCACATCTTGAACAAAAAAATAATAATGCTTTTGGAAGTTGGTGGCTTAGGGTCACTTTGACTCACATTTAAAAATTGGGAAAGGGTTTGAGACTTATTGCAACATTTCATGGATCAAAGGAAATTGAAAAAGTTATCAAACATGTTTGATTTGTAATGAAAATGTAGAAGAATAAAGGTAACAAATATGAATCACAAGGAAACCTATACTAGATCAACCTTGTATATCCATAAGACTGAATACTCAATGAACATAAATGATTTCTAAACATGAATAATAAAAACTTGAACAAACACATGAAACATAGGAAAATACAATGAAGCCTCACTGCACAAGAATCCATAAAATTTGAACAGTAATCCATGCTCAAAAACTGCTATTTTATTCAAATGAGAGAAAAATGGAAATGGAAACAGAGAAAGTTACAAACTGATAACAAAATTCTCATGGATCTGTGATAATGAAAACATTACAAGAATTTTATCCCAATTCCCATACAAATTTTGACAGAGTTCAATACCCTTGGACCGCCTGGATTCCTTCCCAAAGGGAGATCCTCTCTTTCTCTTCAAATGTTGTCTATATAATTTTCAAATGTTGGATAACTGCCTCTATAAATGTGGATCTACAACCAACTCATGATTCCTTAATGGGTGGATCTAAAACCAACTCACCCATCCTTTATGTGTTGGCTCAAATGATGAAGGTGTTAAGAACCAAATATCAATATAGCATAGAAAAACCTCAGAAAAAGTACTCAACGCCTTGAAAAAGAGATAATTTCAGATAATAAGCCTCTTCAAGG
>JZKD02S0197516.1:318935-330175 GCA_000966675.3 Picea glauca
AAAATGTTCAGAGCATAATAATTAGTCAAAAATGATTATTCAATCACAGAAAACAAATATGGGCTCATCTGAGCATGACCTCAAACAATGAGGGCTTCAAGCTCCCTAGAGCTTCTTGAAACTTCAATGGTTAAAAACCTACAAAAGAAGTCTTAAAATGGATTTGAAAACAGTGCCAATGGATTCAGAACATCCAAAAACCCCTAGCTGGGATTTTACGACACCTCATTTGGCCAAAAAATGAAGAAGATAGGCCTCCTGCCATTCTCTTCCTTCAAGCTTGCTGTCTCTGGTTCGCCAAAACGCACCTCTGTATGTTCTCACCAAGAACACGCTCCAAATTCGTGCTAAAACCTAGCACCGAGTGCAACCACATAACTGTGCAAACTGTAGGATGGTTAGGGCGAGCCCAGCCCCTAACTGCCAAGACCAAGGTCACATGGGTAAGCACCCGAAACCATGGGCTAACCGTTTGTTAAAAAACAAAACTTACCCCCGCGCACCAAGATTAAGGTCATATGGATTGATCCATAAGAGTGGGGTTGGAATCCATTTAAAATATGTGTGCACGTTTCATGTGGAAATTGGTTATATGCACTGGTGGTCATATGTATAAATGTATGTGACCGGGGCTGGGGCTAAGCCCCAGCCCAGACACGCCCCATATCACATTTCAATACAATTCAAATATAATAAAACACATATGTTATATAAGGACCACCGTGTGGGCTAGTGGTAGCCCACACACTACCAAAGCGCTAAACCTTGGGGGAGGTTCGGGGTTCGATCCCCATGGACTCCATAAAATTTTGAACCAATAACCAATTACAACAGTGCCACATGGCAACCCATGACTGGGCCACGTGGCAACACACCATTCGTCCATTAAATGCCACGTGTCGCATTGTGATTCGACCACATCTGCCAATAATTGAATGCCATGTCACCAACTACCATGTCATCATATGGCCTCTGCCACATCATCGTACGGCCTCTACCACGTCAACCTATATGGACTGTATAGTTAGCACAATTTTTTTTACCTGTTTGGCGATTCGAACATATCGCGATATCTCTCAATCCCGACGTTCGTTTGAACCCAAACAAGTTGCGTTGGGTTCGTGATGATGAGGGCTACACACATGTTCATTTTGAGGAAATTCCGAGAACTTTGATTTTTAAGCTAAAATTTGATTCTTGGTCCAGATTTTGATCACATGCATTCATGAAAATATAACAGATGTTCAACAAGAACTTCCCAATATTCTCTCTTAAGTTTTGGAAGGGATTTTTCCCTTCTTCTCTATCTGGTACAAGATTTGGAAAGCTAGGTACATTCGAAAAATCAAAGGATACATACGTCACAACTATTATAGCATCCATCCGATCATCAGATGATTCTGACATTATGAACCAGTGGATTCGTCGGTGTATTGTTCAACCATGGAGTCACCCTGTGAATAATCTGTAGTTAGTTTTCAATGTTTGATCCTTTCTCACCATTAAGAATCAATTCTAATAATTGTTGTACACCCAAGGAAAAATAACTTTGTTCTATGTTCCCTAGAAATGACACCAAAAGATGTTAGTGTTTGAGATGTTCTTGACTACAAAAAGAACATGCCAAGCACATATTGAACAAAAGCTTGATAATGCTTTGGGAAAATTATGGTTTAGTATCACTTTGACTCAGATTTAAAAATTAGGACAAGGTTTGAGAGTTATTACAACATTTCATGGATCAAAGGCAATTGAACAAGTTATCAGAAATGGCAACAGAGGAAGTTACAAACTAATACAAAAATTGTCATGGATATGTGATAATGAAAACATTAGAATAATTTTATTGCAATTCCCATAAATTTTTTTACAGAGTTTCAATACCCTTTCCCCTCTTGGATTCCTTCCCAAAGGAAGATCCTCTTTTTCTCTTCAAATGTTGTATATATAATTTTCAAATGCTAGATAACTACCTCTAGAAATGTGGATCTACAACCAACTCAATATCCCTTAATAGGTGGATCTAAAACCAACTCACCCATCCTTTATGTGATGGCTCAAATGATCAAGGAGGATGATATATTTGATCCCCAAGTTGAATTGAGGAGGTGTATGCTCCATTGACAAGGCGTTTTTATTGGAAAGAACAATTTGTGAAATATGGAAAACTCCTCTTTAAAGATCCACTCATAGATCATAAATTTCCCCCACTTCACCTAATTGGGCCCACTCTGGAAAAAAAAACCCATGTTTTAGATTTTTGAAATTCCTCCGCATTTGGTCAGAAATAGCACCAGAAGTTGGCCTCTAAAATAATCACATACAAAACTTCCAGTAGCGCATTTGAATTTTCGTGTATGGAGGTCGCTACCAAAAATATGGAAATGTCGGAGTTGCTTGATTGATTTCTGATGTTTCTCCATCAAATATGGAATATGGGTTTGTTGTTGACTGATCTTTTGCCTCTAAAATCTCCTCCACCTGTCATCAATCTCCCTGGAAACTTGTAATTGCAAGATGCTCTGCCACCTAATACTATGCCACTTATTCACACATGTTCTTTAATTGTTTCGTAGACTAACAAATCCAAGGTAATAGAAACTTGTCTTCTTAATAATGATAACAAACAATAAGAGCACAACTTGTATGTATTTCCAACCTTGCCAAGAACTTTAGAGACCCTTTTCGACATTCAATGCATCATAATATGTCAAGAAATCATCACAAATGTTCTTGGGAAGGAGAGAAACAAAAGATCCTCCATGAATGACAACTAGGAAATTGTCCCAACCACCTCTGATCAAGAAAAAATGAATAGAAATAGACAACCAATAGGCTATCCATTCCCATATAACATTTTGACCTCCAAAATTATCCTGAAAAGATAAGAAGGGTCTTCCAATTGATTCTACTCACTTTCAAAATAGTCGCATCTTAAACATATCAATGTACTACTTTTTCAAATTGAACGAATCAAAGGAAACATCACAGAAAATATTATCAATCAACGGTTGAGGTAATGCAGATTGATATTTTTTTAATCTTGGTTAACCACTCGCTCATTATTTATAAAATGGAGCTTCATATGCCTATAAATATCAAGAAATCCAACACGTTTCCTTCCTCCAAAGATTCTCTTGATATTTTCATCACAAACATTCTCCCTTTTGGATCTAGGATCCGACAAGTTGTTTTCCTTGAGCTACTCCCATATCTTATTAATGACCTGGGTATGGTGTATCTCAGGAATGCCTAAGATATTTTGCATGGTTGGTGAAATGATGCCTCCTCCTGATTTAATTTGTAGAAAAATTCCCTTGCAAGATGCAAAGAAACTGTGAAATAAAACCAGAAATTGAATAGATAAATATTGATAGTTCACCCAAGATACAACTAGACAAATTTTCCATGCATTTAATTGCACAAATGGATAGCCTTTACTTAGCTTATTCTTCACAAAATACAATGATCTTCCATCAAGTATCAATCCATAGTAAAACAAGAAAATAAATTGTTCCAAGGTGAAGAAGACGATTGCTCGATTGCTCCAATAGAACCTTTTTAGCAATTATTTTTGTATCCTTTTTGCCTGGAAATTCATTGTGAATGGGATGGGTATTATTCCATATGGACTAAAAACTTAATATATATAATGTATATATGGAATACAATGTGAATATTTGGTCAATGTGTTGAGCATTGCTTACACTCCCCGTGAACTCTCCCCTTGGTATTCTCATGGGCGCTTACCCTCGACACACTTGACACTTGGTAGCTCAAGTGCCTGTTGGTGATAGTAGATGTGATGTGATGTGGCATGAACTTGGTTATGAATTTGAGGCTAGGATATTTTTTCACAATTTAAGCGAAGATTCAAAAATTTTGACAGGGCAGAATTACGTGCTAACAACCATCCTAGAAATTAGGAAAAAAAATAAAAATAAAAAAAACAAAAATAAAAGGATCTACACGAAATTAAAATAAATACAAATTAACAAAATCACTCCCAAACCACATGAAATTTGATTGATAAACTAATAAAAAATTAACAAAATTACCCAAAATAAATAATAATAAATTGTGCTCTCAGGAATTGTATTGCAAGATCATAATGAATCCACGGGAAAAAAAGAAGAAGTTAGAGTTCAGATAGATGATGAGTCTACAGATGAAGAGGAAGATTACTTCGCATTAGGGAATAATCCTCCATTGTTCTAATCCATCCTACTTAGAGGCTCCTAGTAAATATAAATGGTGAACAAGGGTATTTTATGTAGTAGCTACTACAGATAAAAGAACCATCCTTCGAGTAGTTTAAAGTGTTTGCAGAGACAAATTTAGAGAATTCAGATAGTAGAAGTATAGAATGACAGATTGATCGATTAAGAAGTAGTGTTCCAATGAAAATATCATAGGAATATCATTGACATACTTTCCAGGAAGGGATATATTCATTATAGGTTCAACGTTGTATTGCATATCAGTGGAAATATTTGATTCAGTCTTAGAAATAGGAGTATGTGATGATCAGTTGCAGTAGAGAAGCCTTCATAATAGTACAGTGATAGATGGGTCAATATTGTGAATAGTTGAGTAACAGAGTTATGGAAAATGTGTGACAAATGGACAAAGATGGATTTGTGAGATACTTATCAGGTATAGAAGACATGGGTAAGAGAATATGCATAACAATGGGAAGAAACATGAGGACATAAACATGTGAAGAGAAAGAATAAAAGCATGAAGATAGGGGTAGCAGCCCCAAGGAGAGATATACTTTGCCATTGATGTCAAAGGGGGAGAGAAACAATGAGAGAAACATTGATGAGGAGTGATGATCATAGGAGGGCATGAGTATTGGAGTATAAGTGTTTCCATCAATTCCAAAGGGGGATATTGTTGGACAGTTGGTTGTCATTGATGTCAACCCTTGGAGCGTTCAAGATACCCTAGATATGTGATTGATATTGATGGTAAGTTAGTTTTCATTTATGTCAACAAGAGTGGTATATGCCAACAAGTGTGATGGGTGCATTTTAATAAGTATACAAGAAGCCCTAGAGGTGTGGTTATGGAACCCGAAGTTTATCGAGGAATAAGGAAATGAACGACAATGTAAATGTGGTTATTACCTTCATAGATGGATAATACTCATCATGTAATTTTTGGTGATAGGTGGTACACCACATGGTTCCTCAAAATTAGGGAGATATGCCCTCATGAAGTTGTAAGCCCCAAAGAATGGTTAAGAAGCCCCTAATTGGTTACAAGTCAATTAATGAAAGGGTAAAGTGGTTGCAACAAGAAATTAAAGAAGCCATAAAGTTAAGGAAAGAGGTTACTAAGAAAAAGTATAAATACACCTCAAGGAGTCTCTCATAAGTACACACACATTCATTGAATATATATCTTGTGAGAATATTTTGGTTTATTGGAGAATCTTAGTTAGCAGAGAAAGTGNGATAACTACCTCTAGAAATGTGGATCTACAACCAACTCAATATCCCTTAATAGGTGGATCTAAAACCAACTCACCCATCCTTTATGTGATGGCTCAAATGATCAAGGAGGATGATATATTTGATCCCCAAGTTGAATTGAGGAGGTGTATGCTCCATTGACAAGGCGTTTTTATTGGAAAGAACAATTTGTGAAATATGGAAAACTCCTCTTTAAAGATCCACTCATAGATCATAAATTTCCCCCACTTCACCTAATTGGGCCCACTCTGGAAAAAAAAACCCATGTTTTAGATTTTTGAAATTCCTCCGCATTTGGTCAGAAATAGCACCAGAAGTTGGCCTCTAAAATAATCACATACAAAACTTCCAGTAGCGCATTTGAATTTTCGTGTATGGAGGTCGCTACCAAAAATATGGAAATGTCGGAGTTGCTTGATTGATTTCTGATGTTTCTCCATCAAATATGGAATATGGGTTTGTTGTTGACTGATCTTTTGCCTCTAAAATCTCCTCCACCTGTCATCAATCTCCCTGGAAACTTGTAATTGCAAGATGCTCTGCCACCTAATACTATGCCACTTATTCACACATGTTCTTTAATTGTTTCGTAGACTAACAAATCCAAGGTAATAGAAACTTGTCTTCTTAATAATGATAACAAACAATAAGAGCACAACTTGTATGTATTTCCAACCTTGCCAAGAACTTTAGAGACCCTTTTCGACATTCAATGCATCATAATATGTCAAGAAATCATCACAAATGTTCTTGGGAAGGAGAGAAACAAAAGATCCTCCATGAATGACAACTAGGAAATTGTCCCAACCACCTCTGATCAAGAAAAAATGAATAGAAATAGACAACCAATAGGCTATCCATTCCCATATAACATTTTGACCTCCAAAATTATCCTGAAAAGATAAGAAGGGTCTTCCAATTGATTCTACTCACTTTCAAAATAGTCGCATCTTAAACATATCAATGTACTACTTTTTCAAATTGAACGAATCAAAGGAAACATCACAGAAAATATTATCAATCAACGGTTGAGGTAATGCAGATTGATATTTTTTTAATCTTGGTTAACCACTCGCTCATTATTTATAAAATGGAGCTTCATATGCCTATAAATATCAAGAAATCCAACACGTTTCCTTCCTCCAAAGATTCTCTTGATATTTTCATCACAAACATTCTCCCTTTTGGATCTAGGATCCGACAAGTTGTTTTCCTTGAGCTACTCCCATATCTTATTAATGACCTGGGTATGGTGTATCTTAGGAATGCCTAAGAAATTTTGCATGGCTAGTGAAATGATGCCTCCTCCTGATTTAATTTGTAGAAAAATTCCCTTGCAAGATGCGAAGAAACTGTGAAATAAAACCAAAAATTGAATAGATAAATATTGATAGTTCACCCAAGATACAACTGGACAAATTTTCCATGCATTTAATTGCACAAATGGATAGCCTTTACTTAGCTTATTCTTCACAAAATACAATGATCTTCCATCAAGTATCAATACATAGTAAAACAAGAAAATAAATTGTTCCAAGGTGAAGAAGACGATTGCTCGATTGCTCCAATAGAACCTTTTTAGCAATTATTTTTGTATCCTTTTTTCCTGGAAATTCATTGTAATTGGGATGGGTATTATTCCATATGGACTAAAAACTTAATATATATAATGTATATATGGAATACAATGTGAATATTTGGTCGATGTGTTGAGCATTGCTTACACTCCCCGTGAACTCTCCCCTTGGTATTCTCATGGGCGCTTACCCTCGACACACTTGACACTTGGTAGATCGAGTGCTTGTTGGTGATAGTAGATGTGATGTGATGTGGCATGAACTTCGTTATGAATTTGAGGCTAGGATATTTTTTCACAATTTAAGCGAAGATTCAAAAATTTTGACAGGGCAGAATTACGTGCTAAGAACCATCCTAGAAATTAGGAAAAAAAATAAAAATAAAAATAACAAAAATAAAAGGATCTACACGAAATTAAAATAAATACAAATTAACAAAATCACCCCCAAACCACATGAAATTTGATTGATAAACTAATAAAAAATTAACAAAATTACCCAAAATAAATAATAATAAATTGTGCTCTCAGGAATTGTAATGCAAGATCATAATGAATCCACGGGAAAAAAAGAAGAAGTTAGAGTTCAGATAGATGATGAGTCTACAGATGAAGAGGAAGATTACTCTGCATTAGGGCATAATCCTCCATTGTTCTAATCCATCCTACTTAGAGGCTCCTAGTAAATATGAATGGTGAACAAGGGTATTTTATGTAGTAGCTACTACAGATAAAAGAACCATCCTTCGAGTAGTTTGAAGTGTTTGCAGAGACAAATTTAGAGAATCCAGATAGTAGAAGTATAGAATGACAGATTGATCGATTAACAAGTAGTGTTCCAATGAAAATATCATAGGAATATCATTGACATACTTTCCAGGAAGGGATATATTCATTATAGGTTCAACGTTGTATTGCATATCAGTGGAAATATTTGATTCAGTCTTAGAAATAGGAGTATGTGATGATCAGTTGCAGTAGAGAAGCCTTCATAATAGTACAGTGATAGATGGGTCAATATTGTGAATAGTTGAGTAACAGAGTTATGGAAAATGTGTGACAAATGGACAAAGATGGATTTGTGAGATACTTATCAGGTATAGAAGACATGGGTAAGAGAATATGCATAACAATGGGAAGAAACATGAGGACATAAACATGTGAAGAGAAAGAATAAAAGCATGAAGATAGGGGTAGCAGCCCCAAGGAGAGATATACTTTGCCATTGATGTCAAAGGGGGAGAGAAACAATGAGAGAAACATTGATGAGGAGTGATGATCATAGGAGGGCATGAGTATTGGAGTATAAGTGTTTCCATCAATTCCAAAGGGGGATATTGTTGGACAGTTGGTTGTCATTGATGTCAACCCTTGGAGCGTTCAAGATACCCTAGATATGTGATTGATATTGATGGTAAGTTAGTTTTCATTTATGTCAACAAGAGTGGTATATGCCAACAAGTGTGATGGGTGCATTTTAATAAGTATACAAGAAGCCCTAGAGGTGTGGTTATGGAACCCGAAGTTTATCGAGGAATAAGGAAATGAACGACAATGTAAATGTGGTTATTACCTTCATAGATGGATAATACTCATCATGTAATTTTTGGTGATAGGTGGTACACCACATGGTTCCTCAAAATTAGGGAGATATGCCCTCATGAAGTTGTAAGCCCCAAAGAATGGTTAAGAAGCCCCTAATTGGTTACAAGTCAATTAATGAAAGGGTAAAGTGGTTGCAACAAGAAATTAAAGAAGCCATAAAGTTAAGGAAAGAGGTTACTAAGAAAAAGTATAAATACACCTCAAGGAGTCTCTCATAAGTACACACACATTCATTGAATATATATCTTGTGAGAATATTTTGGTTTATTGGAGAATCTTAGTTAGCAGAGAAAGTGTGAAGGAAGAGAAAAAGTTTTGGAGCTGCAAAGAGCTAGGCTTTTTCTGTAACCCTAATTAAGTAGGCCCTTGCTGGTCATCTTGAGGGTCTAATGTGAGGCACCCCCACAGGTTGTCTTGGGCTCATCACATGAGGCCCTACTAGACAACAGTCTTAGTCTCGCGATGAAAATATAAAAGAGGGAAAATATGCTAGTGCCAGGTTGGTGAGGACTGAGGTAAAGCTACAAGTATGTGTATCAAGATCATAGGTACTGGGTCAATTATAGATGTAAAAGGTATGCTATTCTATTTGTTATGAGGTTTCATCTTGGTGATATTGTGGAACATGCTTGAGGCATGTCTTTGTGTGTTTTGGTATATGTCTTGTGGCACATCTTGGATTTATGGTACATGTTGGTTGAGGTATATTTGTTGAGGTACATTGATGGTGCATATCTTGGATGTATTGGAAAATGGTTGAGGCACGTGGTTTGAGATACATCTTGGTTACATGCTGATGATGTTATGGTAATGCCTTTGGTATCTTGTTGAGGCATTGGTATATGTTTGAGGCACATATTTGGTGTATGGTGTGAGGCGTGTTCTTGGTACATGTTGAGTTACACATTGGTGATGTTATGGTACATTTATTAGTGGCACATCTTGTTTATCTTGGTATCTTAGTTATTTTGGTGACACTTCATTGAAAATATTGTATGTTACATGGTGTATGGCATGATTGAGACATATCATGAGTGATATGGTATATGGTTGATGCATGATATGGTACATGTTTGATACATGGTTGATTTACATGGTATGGTATAGGTTGATGTACATGATATGGTACAGGTTGATGTACATGGTTGATGCATGGTTGGCACAGGTTGATATACATAGTTGATGAGTGATGTACATGATTCAGTGATGGTTGTTGTATCCATGTGAGTGGATATGGTTGATGATTGTATATTGGTGATAGTGATAGTGACAGGGTCAATGATAGGTTGGTTGATGTGACAGTGGTAGTCACAAGTTGATGTGATGGGTTGGATAAAGTGACAGGTTACATGTTGATGTGATAGTGGAAATGGAAATGACAATGGAAGTGATAGTGGCCGTGATTTATGGTAGTGACAGTTTGTTCTACACTTATATTTTAGGGCAACAATATAGGGAAAGGAAAGGGGGTTGTAGCCTCCTTCCAGTTGGTGTTGGAGAACTCAAGGAGTTGGATATTCCTTCAAGTTGGAGCTTGAGAATCAGGGGGTTGTAGTCTCCTTCTGGTTGGAGCTAGAGAATTCAGGGAGTTGTAGATTCCTTCAGGTTGGAGCCTGTAAATAGGGGGTTGTAGCCTCCTTCCAGTTACATATGGAGAATTGGAAAGTTGGTGATTCCAATGAATGTATTATTGACAATCTATAAGAAATAATTTAGTGGTTTTCTCCCATTTGGGTTTCCACGTAAATTTTGGTGTATTGTGTATTTGATGTGATGTTTCTTATGATTATATTCTCATGATATATTGAATTTAATCATAGACGATACATTGATGATATACTCCTGATAAAGTTGAATTTTATATATTGTGGTTAAAAGTGGTAAAATTGCTCATACTGATTCACCCCCTCCCCTCTCTCAATATTTCCAATAGTTTTTTCTTATTGAACTTGTAGTGCCATCTTTCCCTTTGTTGCTAGATAGAAGTATTTTTTTGTAAACAATATTTACAGATCTCATCAAGCTCATTCAATTGCATTATTCTTTGTTTTTTATCTTCATTCAAGTCCATCCCTAGTTCATCTACAATTCCAGAAGTCCTTATTTTAAATTCAATAGGATGTAGGACTTTCTTACCATACAGTAGTTCATAAGGAGTAAAACCAGTGGTATTCTTCCATGTTGTCTAGTAAGCCTAAAAATATTCTGGAAGCCTACCTTCCCAGTCCTTCCGATGAATTTGGTCTGTATTTGTCATGATTACTTCCAAAACGTTGTTTGTAGATTCTATCTGAACATTTGCTTTTGGATGATATGGGGTGGAATTATGGTGTTTGATCTTGTAATTTTCAACAATATACCTCATGATATTTGACGTAAATTGTGCTCCATGGTCAATAACAATTTCTCTGGGAACTCCACATATAAAAAAAATATCTTCAAATAGGAAATTGACTACTAAATATTCAGTAGCTCATGAAAAATATTTTGCCTCCATCCACCTTGTTACATAGTTTTTGTAGACCAACTATGATACACACACACACACACACACACACACACACACACACACACACACA
>JZKD02S0197516.1:330335-350481 GCA_000966675.3 Picea glauca
TATATATATATATATTTCCTTTGGATGGGGGATTCATAGGGCCTATGAAATCCAGAGCCCATTCCTCGAAAGGATCCACCATAACTTGAGGTTGCAGGAGCATCTCATTACTATAATACTATAATACTAATAGTTTGCCTCCATCCACCTTGTATGTATACTAATATTCATTCATATACTATGTGCGCAAACTCATAACACCATAATAAAATTTGATAAATTCATCTTACTTAACCATTCAACAAGTGTACAAAACCCTTATATTCATATTAACCATTAAGAATCTACTGCATGTGCGCAATAAACATAATAAACCAACACATAATGATAGCAAACACATCTGGACAAAAAGATTTAATGTGGTTCACCCCAAACTGGGCTCTGTCCACAATGACTAACTTCTTATATTATTCATTCATATTCAATTCATACAATAATCTTCAGTTAAAAACCCAAACCTTCCCAAGGCGTTCTATGTTGCAGTGCACACATACCTCTCGAATGATATTCAACTCAACTCATTCTCATAAACTAGAAAAGTGATACCCATTGCCCAGAAACCAACTCAACTCACTTAGAATTCTCCTCCCAAAGATTTCACTGATTAACTACCTAACTCTTTTCTACCCAAAACCCATACATATTTATACATATAAATTAGGGCTTATCCCATTACAATGTGGACAAAATGTCCCAAAACACCTAACTAACTTCCGCCTTTCACACGTTGGATCTTGAAAATGCACTAACTATCTTCCACCTGCGTTGCTCCTTTGTTGACTTGTCGTGTTGTCTACTCCTGTGTGACTCCCAAAACTTACCCAAAATGTCCTACTCCAATAGGCCCCCAACACTCACCTGTGGCTCATCTCGAGCCATTTCAGGCCTACTTCCATGTCGTCATGAACTTATGAAATGTTTCTCATGTGGTTGTGACCTTTTCTTTGACTTGTGCTTCATGCTGCAAGATTTATTCTACTATCTCTACTGTAATATGACTCTTCAACTTCTCTTCATTGCCTTTTGCTACCTTCCTTGAGACTCCTTCCACAATGACCAGTTCCCCTGGTACTCAGAACAATTCCTCATGCAGCATATCTAACTTCTACGCATGAGTTTGATGTTTTATCTTACTTAGATCATGTGTATGTATAGTTGCATATTCTTGGTGAGTGCATTTAATTATGTGTCAATGAACACATCTCTATCCAGCCATAGGTATCCTCCATGAATGTAGATTAACAACATCTTAACGCATGCATTGATATCGACACTCCTACGAAAGTGCAAGATATATAATAAGTTCAGAATCCCTACTTTTTCCAACCCTATTGCCCAAGGTTGTGGCTCAACCTTGATAAATGATGTTCTGAATAGATGAATGTCTTCAGGTATTTCCTCGGTGCTAAATCAATGAACTTATTTTCATATGACAGATCATGATCTACAAACTTCAAGCTTGGTACTACTCCATGATCTCATACTTCGCTTCCTTCTGTAACTTGACCATCTTCACTCATGAATTTCTTGGTGGTATGTAATCCTTTGCAAAATTGGCCTGACTCAGCTATGACACAGATGCTCTTGGGGTCCCTTCCTGTATTGGTGCTACCGGTGGATTAAAGCGTTGTTTCTTGGTCTCTGATGTTGATGTTGTAGCTTCTTTGGGTGGTTCCATGTCTCTCTACAACTACTCTTTGTAAATTTGCTTAATCGACTCTCTATTATTGTTGCTCTCTATGAAAACTCCAAATAACAATAAATTTTGGTCGTTGACCCTTCAACTACTTTTATCACCTGTCTCTAACTTTTTATGTTCTTCATGCCCAAACCTATAGTCTAATCCAAATTGTGCTTCACATTCAATTCTTTCCATACTCTGCAATAAATTTAGTTGATTATGTGGATCATGGTCGAGATCTTTCCAATCTGTCATAGTCTCATTTTCGCTTTCCATCGCATCTCCACTACTTTGCCATTATGATCTCTCTTTAATGATTGTCCCACCATGTTTTATATTTAATGCCTTCAACCATATTCTACATGGATCTCCAACCTTTCCTTCTTTCTTCATACTCTCTTTCAACTTTATGCACAATTCACCTTCCTCTTTCTTGACTGTGTCCTTTTCTGGTTTATCTCTTTATGCATACCTCCAAGCTTCAAATTCCTTTATTTATTTTCTTCATTTCTTCTTCTTTTTATTTTATTATACACTATAATACAAGTACTATGGTACACATACTATGCATTGAGTCTAGTGCACAAAATCCTAGTTGTCCCTATATAGTTTCAACCAACTATCGTTAACCAGTCCTTCTACAACTTCTCCATTCAATTTCGATAACTGAACAAAAACTGCCTCTGTCACAAACCTGATCACATATGGACCCAACCAATGCATTTGGAACTTTCTCGAGTGCTACAATAACTTGTTGTCATAAAGTAAAACTAAGTTGTCTGCCTAAAACTTCTTCTCTTTAATGTGTTTGTCATTCCATGATTTCTCACATGATTCTTGCACTTGTTGATGTAAACCTACAACAAATCGGTCTTCTTCGATTTCTACTAGTTCTGACAGTCTCTTCTCCATTGTGATAGAATCTGTAAGCTCTGTCAGCATAGTAATGCGCAGACTCGGTACAATAAACTCCACAGGAATCATAACCTCTTGACCATACGTCAATATAAATGGAGTCTGGCGAGTGAACTTCTTGTTTGTAGTCCTATATGCCCATAACACTGTTGGAATCTTCAAGTCCCAATCGTATCAACTTATATTACACAACTTCATCAGTGCATGTTCTAGTATCTTATTGAATGCTTCCACTGTGTCATTTTACTAAGGGTGATACAATGTGCTCTTCTAATGATGAATCTGAAACTCCTCTATAAATGATGCAATCATCTTATTCATAAAAGAAGTTCCTTGATTTCTCATAAGTATTTGGGGGCATCCAAACCTTGTCATGACATTTTCAAACAAAAATCATACAGTTGTCTCTGCATAACATTCTCTGGTTAACTTTGCTTCATCCCATCTGGTCAAATAATTTGTCGCAGTAATGATGTATCTGACTCGATCGCTTTTCTTGTGGATTGATCGGCCCAACAAAGTCCACTACCCATTTATCCAAATCTTGTAATGTCACTTGTGGTACTAAGGGCAGATCACCTCTCCCGGAAGGCTTCCCAATTCTTTGGAAAACATGACAAGTATTACAAAATTCCTTTCCCTCCTTATGAAGGGTAGGACACCATAATCATGTGTGCAAACTCTTCTGAGTTATTGTTTTTCCTGCATAGTGACCTCCTTCAACCCCTTCATGCACCTCTGACAATATCACATGTATTTCATGTTCTAATACACATCATCACAGAATTCCATTTGTGCTTAACTTGTATAAATTTCCTGCTATGAGTTGATAGATTTTTTCCTTCACTACTTTTTATTGCTTCTTCTACGCAACTGTAAACTCGGGTGGGGTTACTCCTATACTCAAGAGCTGAACTATGTCTGCAAAATAGTCATCAAACATTTGTATTGAAAATAATTGCACATTTGGTAAGCTGTCATCCAAGTTTCCTGTATCTTCTCCTGATAGTATGCGTGATAAGTGATCTAGTCCTGAATTAAATTTCCCTGGTTTCACAATTACCTCAAATTCATATTCTTGAAACAATAATATCCATTTGCATATTATCCCCCCAACATTGTCTTGTTGACCAAATATCTTAGCGCAAAATGGTTTGTGTACATATTAAAGTGTGAACCTAGAAAGTAATGTTTGAACTTCTGCAATGCATACACCATTGCTAATCCTTCATGTCATGTAGTAGTATAGTTTTGTTCTGTAATTGAAAACTTCTTGCTTGCAAAGGCTATGGGGTGATCATATCTCCTTCTCCAAGTTTAGATAACACTTCACCTAAATCTATAGATGACGCATCCACATGAACATGAAACTCGTTCTTCCAATCCAAAAATATCAAAATCAGCGAGATAACCAATTTCTGCTTCAAAGTATCTAATCCTTCCTGGAATTATTCACTCCATTGAAACTTATTCTCCTTATTTAGAAATATTTCCACCACAGTTGTAATTTTTGCATATCCTTTAATTAACTTCCTGTAGTATCTTTTATGTCCCAACATTGTTCGTAACTATCGCACTGAAGTTGGTGGTGGTAAGTCAACAATCAAAACAATCTTCACGAGATCCACCAACAATAATTTCTTACATACTACATGTTCTAGTAAGATACCAATTGACGCACATAAAATGCATTTCCTTAAATTCAAAGATATATTATAATTCCTACACCTATCCAACATCAAGCATAATATCTCAATATGACATTTTAACAAGCTGAATATCGTTTAGTCATCAGAGTATAATTCTAAGAACTTATGGATGAACTCTTTAAATGTTGCTACAACCACTCTAAATAATACGGCTAGTGCATTCTTCAATTTAAAGGGCATTAGTGTGTACTAGTAACACCCCCATCCTATCACAAATTTAGTCTTATATCTATCTTCTTGCACAATCTTGATCTGATGATAACCCGAAAATCCATTCGTGAATGAATACGCTTCCTACCCTACTACATTCTCCAACACTTCATCTGTAAATGGGGTAGGAAAAGGGTCATGTAAACAAAAATCATTCAACTTTGTTAGATCTACACATATTATGATTTCTCATATCTTCTTATCCTGAACTACGATTGGAATGATCCATTTTTTCAATAGGTTCTATAATTCCAACTTCTAACATCCTATATATCTTTGCTTTGACCTTCTACGTGTATACCAGATTCGGTTTGTATGGCATCTGCTTAACTGGCTTCACATATGGATTCAAGGGAATCCTCATCTCTCCTAACTCCCCCATGATCCCTTTCATCTCTGAAAAATTAATAAAAAATAGATCTTGATACTCATGCAGTAAGTCCACTATATTCTCCACAGTCTCGTCATTTCAATCGTCTCCTATGTTCACAAATTTGGGCTTCTCTTCAATATTTTGTCCTTCTACTGTGCACTCTCCTTTACTTTCTATTATTTTCACATTTCTTGGGTCTTCATCCTCCTCTTGGTATTCTTCAACAACATTATAATAGTGAAAAACTTCTCCAACTATCACAGTAGATTTATGAATGTTACATACAAGTATTAGTTCTATGGAGTCTTCTGCTGAAAAATCTTGTTCTTGATGACCTGCAAAGTTGAGTCAATTAAAAGAGAATTGTTTTCAAAGCTAAAATTTACCTTGAAATTCTGTGTTAATTCTTCCCAATTTTCATTTTCTCTACACACTTCTAGTTCCAAATACCAATTCTTCGGGATTGTGTCCAAGGTGTGTACAAATAGATGTGTTCATTCTCTCCTAGGTACTTTATTCCATGTCACAATACACTATGTAACATGCTCCATCGTACAACGTAACCATGTATACTTCTCCATAGTATCTTCATTCTCTGTCCCGAACCAGACTTTTAATAGTTTTTACACTGTTGCCAATCTCTTATTCCATCCTTATGCATGGACCACCATCTTGCTAAGGTCGCTTTAAGCATGAAATATAACACTAATAATATTTCCTAATATGATATTTTCAATTCAAATTCTCTTATAAAAGAAGCTACATTAGTTAGCCCATAATACCTTGGAGGATCAAATACCTCAGTTCCAATCCATCGCAATGCATGGGTAATTCGAGCACATTTCCTTCAGGACAGTTTGTGCAATATTTGTTTCCAATTCTCCAAATATTCTTATAAATATGACACACATAAACTAATACTTCTCCATATAATTACAACATTGGTTGTAGGGATCACACAATCATCCATTCATTCAGTCATGTTATACAGGTTGTCGAGCTCTTTTCCTTTCACTAGTTCTACATATCTTCTTTCTTCAGTAGGATCCAACGATGCATTAACCTTCAAGTTTTCTACTTAAAATATCATTTGTCTCTTCTTTAGTTCAATGATAGTATGGTTTTCAAAGTCCCAATCAAGTCCAAGGAGTGTTGGTTAAGGGGTGCTTCCATCTACTATCTCAATCACTTCGAAATCGACCACACTACGCACTCCAATGCTAACACTTACCCCTGTCAAGATTCCAATTGGGACGATCTTATGTTGGTTCATTAACCTTAATTTAATGGGTGACAAAATCAACTTTAGATGGCCCATCATCTACCAAGTCTGCCTCAGGATGACATTTACATCAGATCCTAGATCCATGATAATATTTTCTATGTCATAGTTTCTGATATGCACATAGATTCAAAACTACCTATTCTTTCTCTTCTTACGATGCACCTGGTTAGCTATTTTTTGTGTGACATGTATCTATTTATATTGGGAACAATGGTCAATAATTCCACACAACATACTCAAAGCAGACTCATCTTTCATTAATTCTAATCAACTTTTCAGAAAACTATTCAAAGTGCTTACCTTATCAATTTTCCTTTCTGAATGGTCATGGACTTGTGGAATATCATACACCGGTGGTCTTTCATAAAAATGTGGCGCGGTCGAATTCGATGCTATCCAATCTGCTCCAATTGATTCTTTTATTTCTTGTTGGTAGGTCTCTTTCTCTTTTACCGGATAGAACAATGGTAGTGGCGCTGCTACTTTCCTTACCCACTAGTGGATTCTATTTCCCTGATACGTCACATCTGCTCCGGTTATTATTCCTCTGCGTGTATCTAGTTCTATCTTAGGTTGTAACTAGTGCTCCTTTTTTTCTATCATATGCAAATTTGTGTTCCTCTTTTATTTCCATTTTATGATCAACTGTGGACAATCCTCCATCGCATGGTCTAGTTCTGCAATATGTACATGTTGTGTAGGGATTCAAGAAGTCTGGCACTAAATGTCCTGTATTATTACATTTATAACATATAATATGTCCTCTACCTCTACCTCTACCTCTACCTAATCCTCCTCTTTTGTGGCCTCTAAACCCTCCTCATCCTACTTGATTATAACCTCTTGGAGTATTATACTTTGATGCTCCTCCTTCAGATTCGTCTCCCTGGACTCTATATGCATTTGCAATGCGCTCTCTTAACAAATCAAATGCACAAATATCCTTCTCTTCATGTCTAAAAAACTTGTAAAACTTGTAAAAGTTACAAAATAGATTTATCATAGTACTCTGGTAATTCTTCATTAATGGGAAATTATGAGGGTGGTGACCCATCATTTTAAAAATCTCACACAATAACCCCAATGGATTTTTAGCTCATGTATCCAAATAATATTGAAAAGTTGGACATTCATTCTTATGGTGACCTTTTATTCTACATGTGGTGCACCAGACCTCCTCATTCTTTTCATTTCCTTTTGCAAGATCCTATAGTGGAATAGTCAGTGTTGCTAGCTGTGAATGCACTTGAGCCATCCTTGCGCCATTTTCTCCTACCAAGGACGCTTCTAAATCATTAAAATTTCTAAGGCTTCTGACTACGACACGATCTTTTGTTGCATCAAAGGGAAGTGTATATGTGGAAATAATATTGCAATAAACCACTCTCTGTGTTGTTCATATGGAATCTATAATGTCACTCGATCCTTCAGTATCTTGAATCTTTGATAATAGTCCCACATTGATTCATTTATTATCTGCTTGATCTCCTTCAGCTCTGTAATGTAATGTGACTAAGACTTATACTTCTGTAATTATTTTGGAAAGGATTGTCTTACCTCTTCCAATGTTCTCTTCTAACTCGTGGGTGTAGTATTATGATATTTCATGTACCATAATAGTGCGTGATATATAAAATTCATTGACATCTATGCAATTTTCACATCATCGTCCTGGACATTCTTCATAGTCCATATTGTTTCACAAATGAAAAAATGGTTTTCTGTATCTTCTGAATTGGCCCCTTGAAAGAGAGGCATCCTTAAGGTGGGATCTACCCCCTGTTGGAATACTAAGAGGTGGGGTGAATCAATATGAGCACTTTTTCCACTTTTAACCACAATGTATAAACTTCAACTTAATCAGTAGTATATCATCAATGTATCATCTATGATTTCATTTGATATTTCATGAGAATATAAACATAAGAGCATCACAACAACAAAATCACATAAATTACACAATACACCAAAATTTACGTGGAAACCCAAATGGGAGAAAACCACATAATTATTTCTTATATATAAAAGAATACATTCATTGGAAGCACCAACTTCCTAATTCTCCAGCTGCAACTGGAAGGAGGATATGACCCCCTATTTACAGGCTCTAACCTTAAGGAAGCTTCAACTCCATGAATTCTCTAGCTCCAACTAGAAGGAGGCTACAAGCCCCTAATTCTAGAGACTCCAACCTGAAGGAAGTTCCAACTCCTTAATTCTCCAGCTCCAACCAGAAGAAGGCTACAACCCCCTAATTTTCAAGCTCCAACCTGAAGGAAGCTCAAACTCCCTAATTTCTCTAGAACCAATCAAAAGGAGGCTACAACCCCCTTTCCTTGCCCCGTCCTGCCTCCCTAAAATATAAGTGTAGACCAAACTGTCACTACCACAATCATAGCCACTGTCACTGGCACTAGCACTTTCACATCAACTTGTAACCTATCAAACTATCATCATATCCAACCTATCATTGTCAACAACCTGTCATTGTCACTAACCTGTCACTGTAACCAACCTGACACTGTCAACATGTCACTGTATATAACCTGTCACTGTCACCGATACTCAACCAGATCCTCTAACATGAATCATATACCAAGGACACCTCTTAAATAGATGTCCAACATCACCAACACATGTCTCTACCAAGCATGTACCAAGATCAACAACATACCTTCACAATATATGTACCAAACATGTACTATACAATGTTCCAACACCATATCATGCATCAATGATGTATCTCACCGTGCATCAATGTCACCAAGTAATGACTCATACATATACCAAAAATGTATCTCAAACAATGTGCCCAATATCCAAGATGCTACTCAAACCATGTGTCTCAACCATATACCATATCACTCATGATATGTCTCAATCATTCCATACACCATGTATCATAAGATATCATCAATGAAGTTCCTCAACAAAGTACCAAATGACCAAGATCATATACCAAGTATATGTCTCAACCATGCACCTAATATGTGCCTCAAGAATGTGCCAATGCCTCAACAATATACTAAAGACTTGCCTTAAGCATGCACCATAACATCATAAACATGTAACCCTTGAAACATGCATATAAACATACATGTAACTCTGTAAGAGACGTGGTTTATGTGATCACATAACTACAAACCTTCTTGAACTTCAACAACAAGAGAATAACATCTTCATCAAAATTTACCTTAGTCTCACAGAACTAATTTTTGGATTAGTCACAAACCCTAAATTTCAACAAGCATAACTCTGTACATGAAATGAATAAAGGTATGCAAATTATACCCAATATTATTCAATATATTCTCTACAATTCCTCCAAGTTTTACTTCATGGAACATCCTAGAAAAGGCGTTATAGAAAAAATGGTAGACCTTGTTAAATTATGGATTATTCTAGAGTGTGAACTTGTATAGAATTCCACGTGTGGAATATTTTATATCTAGATATGAAAATAACACAAAACATACTATAGACCGTATTGTATCAAATAAATTTTGTCTCACTGAATTTGGATCATCTATGAAGAAGTCATGACTATTTTATCTGGAACACTTGTTTGAGACTAGTTTCAGGACTAGCCAAAAACCATATTTTCCATAGAGTGTATCTCTGAAAATACAATGATCCAGATGTTAAAAGTTTTACCAAAGGTACCTTGACATGTCTTCTCAACCACCTCCAATTTTTTCTATCTGAATCATTCTAGAAACAAAGTTAGAGAAAAAATGGTAAGATGACCTTTAAATAACATACCTTAGAACACATCATCACAAGCCTTCATCCTCCCTTGGAATTTCACCTTCCTTTACTTCATCTTCCCTCTGAAATTAAGCTCAAATCTCCTTGGTTACCTCAGATATGAATAACTTACTCACATAGAAGATATTCAATAGAATGTGTGTTTACATGCTTATGAGTGACTTCTTGAGGTGTGTATATCCTTTTTCTAAGTAACCCCTTTCCTTAACTTTAGGGCTTCTTGAAATTTCTTGTTACAACCACTTTACCATTTAATTAAAGACTTATAACAAATTAGGGGATTCTTAACCCATATTGTAACCAACTAGGGGATTCTTAACCCATCTTTGGGGCTTCCAACTTCATGAGCTCATAACTCCTCAACTGTGAGGAATCACGTGGTGTACCGCCTATCATCGGAAACAAAAATACAATGACTATCCATCCATGAGTGAGTTGCATGCATTTACATTTTCCTTCATTTCCATATTCCTCAACCAACATTGGGTCCCATAACCACACCTCTAGGGCTTCATGTAGACTTCATCAAATGCACCCAACACATCTGCTGACATCAACCATTGTTGTTGAAATAAATCACAACTAAATCACCATCAATCTTGATCACAATTTTGGGGTATCTCTAACACTTTAAGGGTTGACATCAATGATGACCAACTATCCAAAAATATCCCCCTTTGGCATTGATGGAAACACCAACATTGATGACAACACTCATACTACAATACTCATGCTCCCTCTGTGACCATTGATCGTCATCAATGTTTCTCTCTCTCCCCTTTTGACATCAATGGAAAAGGGTATCTCTCCTTGGGGTTTCTCCCCCTATCGATATGTCTCCCCCCGTCTGCATGGTACCGATCTTCCTTTCTTTCTCTAATGATTTCTCTTCTCTTCAAGATGTCATGTTGATCAATATAGGGATTCCCATATATTTTTCATTTCCTCTCTTCCAGTGTTGCTTATTTTCCATTGGTGCTTCCTCTTGTAACTCTTTGAAATATATAAAAGAATTCAAAATTTCTTGACTTCAAATATTCATGGCCTATTATTTTCATTGTTTAGACATCAATGACCATACTTTTCACAATTTTCCTCTGATGATGTAACTTTTTTTGAAGATTTCTCTTTCCCTTTTCTTCTATGCCTTTCACTGCTCATGACCAACTGATTCCAATTGTAGATATGTTATGCCATATATGTATATAGACCTACCAATGATCTCATAAATCCATCTATGTCCATATGTCATACGTTGTCTATAACTCTGGTAATCAATTTTCCACAATGTTGATCCATATGCCATCATGTACTTATGTTATCTCCCTGCTCTGAATCTGTCTCTGCAAACACTTCAAACTGCTCGAAGGATGGTTCTTTGATTTGTAGTAGCCACTACACCAACTCCCCCTGTTCAATATTCATATTTATTGGGAGTCTCCAAGCCAGATGGGTCAGAAAAATGTCCGCTATGATGTGGAGTAATCTTCCTCTTCGTCTGTGGATTCATCATCTTCCTTTTCATCCACTTCCTAAATTCTGACATTCTTTTCATTTTATTCTTGAATTATGACTTCGTCCTCTTCTTGTATTCTGTCATCTTCCTCTTGGCTTGCAAATTCATTATGATATTGCGTTGCTGTAAATATTGTGAGTATGATCTTTGGGACCTGGTATTCATTCACATGTTCTTCTTTTTTTTCATTTCTTCTCTAAACTTTCATGTATCTGACAGCAATGTTTTCCTTCATGGGAGGCTCTATCACGATTCTACAATTTTGAGTTATGTGTCCATAGTTGTGTCATTTGTAACAGTCAATATTATGTGGATCCGCATGAGCATTTCTTGCTTGAACATTTATTTCATAAGCCCTGCAATCCACAAATTTATATCGAAAGTTAGTACAATTAAAACAATGACAATAAAATAAATTTACTTACCTAGGAGTGAATGATCTTGTTTGTGGTGTAGTCCTTCTGGATTCCTATCTTGGTTGATCATGATTGGAGTTTCTTTGTTTTCTAATTGTACAAGGTCTTTTATATTCATTCCCTTATGATTCTTGTTGACCATGATTCCTTTCTTTGAGAAATTTTGCATAACTCTTTTGTTATGTTGCTTTTGTCATGGAGCTTGAACCTCCCTCAAAATGAACATTCTTGTATCCTAGTCTAGATTTGTCACTATATGGTGTTTGACTGTCGAGAATGTTTTCTAACACTTGAGAAATTTTCAAGTTCTTTCTAAGCTTGTTGACTTCAAATCTCAATGTCACGATTTCATTTTCAATATTCTCACACTCTTTTGTTTTCTTTATCATCTGGCTTTTCATAACTTCTTCCTTTCTCTTACCTTCTTCAAGTTGGGTTTTTCAAGAAGGTGTTTTCTTCTTTGAATGATTTGTTTTTCTTCCTTTCTTTCTTTAGCTCAGTTAAAGCATTGATTAAGTCTACCTCAAGATCCACTTCACCTTCTTCTTCGCTTTCATGAGTTCTTTTCTTATTTTTCGTATCCATAAAGAGTACTCTCTCTGAGTCACTATCGCTTACATAATATTCTTCAGATGAAGAATTGTCTTCTCTTGAGTAGATATTTTTCTTGAAGACGTTCCTTTTGTTTCCCTTTTGGCATTTCTTTTATTTTTTGTGATCATCTTCTTCATCACTATATGACTTCTTAGAATAAGGATACCTATTTGAAAAATGAGCAATTTTACCACAATTAAAACATTTAAAGGGAAACATACATTTTTACTTGCTAGTTACTTTCTTTAAATTCCTTACGAAGTTGACTATTTCTTCATCCTCATTTGAATCATCGCTATAGCTGCAATTTGGCTTTGACTTGGGATTTTTCTTCTTCTTTTTCTTCTTGGATGCTTTGAAGGTTGTTTTTGTCTTGGATGGATTTTCCTAATTTTTTCTCATTTCATAAGATGTAAATATTCCATGTAGCTCATCCATGCTTATCATACTCAAATCTTCTCTTTCTTCTAGTGCTGAAATGTAAGGATCAAACCTCATTGGAAGAGATTTCAATACCTTTTGAACAATTATAGATTCATCAACTTCTTCTCCCAGTCCTTTAATAATGTTCATTGTTTCATCAACTCGTAATAACTAAGTTGTAATGTCTTCATCTTCCTTCATTTTCAATTGTTCAAATTGACCTTTATAAGTCTAAAGCTTTACTGCCTTGACTTTTGCATCTCCTTCGTAAACATTCTGAAGTTTTTCCCAAATTTCCTTTGTAGAATCACAATGCATAACTTTGACATATAATGAATCAACCATACCATTCAGGATAGAATTTTTAGCTCTCGAATTGTTTTGACTGAGTTTATTTCCATCGTTATCTATTAGAGGAGTTGGAGGCTCTTTGTATCTATCTACTATTGATTTCAAAACATCAAATCCATGTGGTTGTACATATGTTTTCATCCTTCTACTCCAAAATGCATAGTTCTATCCATCAAACAGTGGTATCCCATTCGTATACATATTGTTTCTCTCCATGATCTATCTTCTAGTGGTTAAATTGTTTCCTAAAGGAACCTACATTTATACCAATTGTTGGAATACTGAGAGGGGGGATGAATCAGTATGAGCACTTTTACCACTTTTAACCACAATGTATAAACTTCAACTTAATCAATAGTATATCATCAATTTATAATATATGATTGCATTCAATATATCATGAGCATATAAACATAAGAGAATCACATCAAATACACAATACACCAGAATTTACATGGAAATCCAAATGGGAGAAAACTACAAAATGATTTCTTATATATCAAAGAATACATTCATTGGAAGCACCAACTTCCAAATTCTCTGGTTGTAATTGAAAGAAGGATACGACCCCCTATTTAAAGGCTCCAACCTTAAGGAAGCTACAACTCCCTAAATTCTCTAGCTCCAACTAGAAGGAGGCTACAACCCCCTTATTCTCAGGCTCCAACCTATAGGAAGCTCCAATTCCCTGATTCACCAGCTCCAACCAAAAAGAGGATACAACCCCCTAATTTTCAAGCTCCAACTTGAAGGAAGCCCCAACTCCCTGATTTCTCCAGCACCAACCAGAAGGAGGCTACAAATCCCTTTCCTTTCCTCGTCCTCTCGCTCTGAAATATAAGTGTATACCAAAATATCACTACCCTAATCACTGCTATGGTCATTGTCACTGTCACTGTCATAGGTACTGTCACATCAACCTGTAACATTCCAACCTTTCATTGTATCCAACCTGTCACTGTCACCAACCTATCACTATCAACCTGTCACTGTATCTAACATGTCACCATCACCGATACTCAACTAGATCCTCTCACATGGATCATATACCAAGGATACCTCTCAACTAGATGTACAACATCACCAACACATGTCTCTACCAAGCATGTACCAATATCACCATCACACCATCACAAGATATGTACCGAACCCACACCATACAATGTGCCAAACCTATACCATACCATGTATCAACCATGTACATCTATACCAATACCATGTACCAAATTGTGCATCAATCATGCACATCAACCTATACCATACCATGTACATCAACCATGTATCTCACCATGCATCAATTTCACCAAGGAATGCCTCATACATATACAAAAACTGTATTTCAAACAATGTGCCCAATATCCAAGATGCTCCTCAAACCATGTCCCTCAACCATATACCTAATCACTCATGATATGTCTCAATCATGCCATACACCATGTACCATAATATTTCATCAATGAATTCCCTCAACAAAGTACCAAACCAAGATCATATACCAAGTATATGCCACAACCATGCACCTAATATGTGCCTCAAGCATGTGTCAATTCCTCAACAATATACCAAAGACTTTCCTTAAACATTCACCATAACATCATCAACATGTAACCCTCAAAACATGCATATAAACATGCCTATAACTATGTAACAGACCTGGTGTATGTGATAACGGAATTGCAAACCTTCCTCAACTTCAACAACAAGAGAATATCATCTTAATCAAACTTTACCTTAGTCTGACAGAACTAGTTTTTGGATTAGTCACAATCCCTAACTTTCAACAAGCATAACTTTGTACCTGTAATGAATAAACATATGAAAATTGTACCCAATATTATTCAATATCTTCTCTACAATTAATCCAAGTTTCACTTCTTAGAACATCTCGTAAAAGGATTTATGGAAAAAATGGTAGACCTTGTTGAATTCTGGCTTATTCTAGAGATCGAACTTGTAGAGCATGCCACGCGTGGAATATTCGATATCTAGATATAAAAATCATACACAAAATACTAAGGACCGTACTATATCCAATTCATTTTGTCTCATTGAATTTAGATCCTCGTTGAAGAGGTTATGACTTTTTTACCTGGAACACTTGTTTGAGACTAGTTCCAGGACTAGCCAAAAACCCTATTTTCCATAGAGTGTATCTCATAAAATACAATGACCTAGATGTTGAATTTTTACCACGGGTACCTTGACATGTCTTCTCAACCTCCTCCAATTTTCTATCTAAATCATTCTAGAAACAAAGTTATAGCTAAAATGGTAAGATGACCTTTAAATAACATACCTTAGAACACATCATCACAAGACTTCATCCTCCCTTGGAATTTCACCCTTCTTTACTTCACCTTCCCTCTAAAATTAAGCTCAGATTTCCTTGGTTACCTTAGATAAGAATCACTTACTCACATAGTTATATAAATGGAGACTAACCAATAGCCAACCAACTAATAGTCCCAAATCCTAGTTAGATGTATCGAAGATCCTTTCTCTTCTCCTTAGCTCATGGTACCACAACCTGACGTCACCCCTGGTTCTCTGGATAGTCTTATAATTCTTTGGTCAAATGGTACCCAGAGCAATCAGGAAGATACCTGCAACTAAATCCCTCGCTGTGACTGTGGGTAGTTTAGTTATATTCAATAGAATGTGTGTGTGAATATTCTTATGAGTGACTTCTTGAGCTGTATATATACTTTTTCTAAGTAACCTCTTTCCTTAACTTTAGGGATGTTTGAATTTTTTTGTTAAAACAGCTTTACCATTTCATTAATGACTTGCAACCAATTAGGGGCTTCTTAACCCATATTGTAACCAACTAGGGGATTCTTGACCCATCTTTGGGGATTCCAACTTCATGACCTCATAACTCCTCAACCGTGAGGAATCACATGGCGTACCACATATCACCGAAAATGACACGAAAATGACTATCCATCCATCAATGAGATACCTACATTTACACCATCCTTCATGTTCATATTCATCAACCAAAATGAGGCCCATAACCACACCTCCGGGGCTTCATGTAGACTTCATCAAATTCACCCAACACATATGTTGACATCAACCATTTTTGTTGACATCAATCAAAACTAACTCACCATAAATATCAATCACAACTCTGGGATATATTGAACACTCCAAGGGTTGACATAAATGAAAACTAACTATCCAACACCCCCACCATCGTGCTCTATGTAGTATTATTTCCTAATAACACTAACTTATTTTGAGTTGATGTACTACTTCTGCTACTTTGATTACTTCTACTGTTATGTTTACTTCATTTACTAACTACAATTGACAAAGCTTCTAATCTTACCTAATTTCTTGGTGATGCACATGGGGTTGTGGGTTCGATGCAGAGTACGATCAGAGCAGGATCTTCTTCTATTGGAATGAGTTGAAAAAGATTTTATTTTTTCTGCATACTTCCTTCGATATGGAGTATCACACAAGTGTATCTTTCCTCGTTCTCATTGTGTTTCCCCTCTCTCTTAGCCACAGTCCTCTTCTTATTCGATCTAAATGTCTTACCACCATGCAATAATCCAATATATTCATTTGTTGCACACTCTTCTTCTCTCAGCATCCTTATCCCATATGTTCCTCATTCCTTCTCTTTATCCCTTTCTATGCTCAGACCATTCCCTGGTCATCCCCTAGTTCCCCTATGTGCACAAAGGTGCTTAATAATCAAATTCCATTGTCATGACTCCTGTGTTGCACAATAACATCTTAATCCAAGTAGGTATTGAATTCAGGTATCTTCCATGTGATCCCTTAAATAATTCAATTTCAACAGTGTTGTACGACTGAGTACAATCTATGGAAAATTCAGTAATGTAACCTCCCAACACGCTTTCCAGCCAGTAATCTATTGCGCGTGACACCCTATTTCTTATAGTATTGACTTGACTAATTAACTTAGGATTCCAATTTCTTGAAAAAAAAATATGATATCTTTTGATATATTCAATTAATCTCTGGATCCACTTTGCTAAAATATTCAAAAATTCAACGAAGAAAATTTCATGCAAATCTGTAAACACATACCTTTGTAGCCATTTCTCTATGTTGATCCGTGGATTCTTATTCTGATCTACTGCAAACTTGATTTCCTTCACATCCAACCATTGTCTAATATTCTTCTTAGTATGCCTCCACATCCCCTTCAATCACAAATTTCAGTCCTTCAACGAAACCATTTGTTGGTGTGCAGTGGGCAGACTTGGCGTTCAACATTAATTAACCAATAAATTCCAAGATATCAACCCTTTTAGAATCACTCACAAATAAGCGAAGTATGACCTGAGGTACCTATGGGGATAAAGGAACTAGGTTTTTGTATTCATGGGTGAATATGAGGCATTCATCCTTACTATTTACTTAACATTCATTCATATACTTTGTGCGCGAAATCATAACAACATAATATCATATGATAAATTATTCCTACTTAACCATTCAAGAAGTGTGTGAAACCCATATATTCATATTAACCATTAAGAATATATTACACATGCACAATAAATAGAATAAACCAACACATCATGACATCAAACACATCAGGACACATAGTTTTAACATGTTTCACCTCAAACTGGGCTACGTCCAAAATGATTGGTTTCTTATATCATTCATTCATCTTTATTTCTTACAACATGTGCACACTATGCTCATACAATAATATTTAGTTAAAAACCCAAACCTTCCCAAGTCGTTCTATGTTGCAGTGCACGTATACCTCTCGACTGATATTCAACTCAACTCATATGCATCAACTAGCAAAGCATTATTCACTACCCAAAAGCCAACTCAACTCACTCATAATTTTCCTCTGAAAGCTCTCATTGATCAACTAACTAACTCTTTTCTACCCAAAACCCATACATATTTGTACATATACATTGGGGCTTATCCCATTACAATGTGGAAAAAATGTCCCAAAACTCCTAATTAACTTTTTCCTTTCGCACTCTGGCTCCTGAAAATGCGTTAAATTTATTCCACATGCATTGCTCTTTTGTTGACTTGTCGTGAGGTTCTCTCCTGTCCAACTCCTGAAACTTACCAAAAGTGTCCTTCTCCAACAATCGTTATTCCATCATTCTACCATACGTACCTGGTCACCATATCCTGTACTTGGGGAAACTTGAGAGCTAAAGGGGCGGGTTTTCAGGCCCGTGTTACTGGTGAAGAGGTGGGTTGTCAGGCCTGTGTGTTGTAGAATAGGCTAGTTTTCAGGCCCGTGTTGATGCTAAAGAGGCGGGTTGTCAGGCCTGTGTGTTGTAGAAGAGGTAGTTTGTTAGGCCCATAAGTATTTTTCTCTGGGTGAGAAACTACTGGGAATTGTACCCTAGTGTGTTGGGAAAGAGATATAGTGTTCTGATACTTCTTATCTGACTTGTTGTTGAAACCCTAGAAGGGAAGTGGTGCATTCGAAGGACTATTGAGTAGAGAAGGGGCACACTTCCTGGGGTGGGACAGACATGTGGGGATTGAGATATTGTAGTCTATTTGCAATAGTTGGGCATCTTAGACTGAGAAATTTTACTTATTATTAGACCTTATCCTAGCTTAGGATTCCCTTGGCCCTGGTGGATATTTAGTCTCAGCTTGGGGGTGATCCACTACTAAGAGTTATGATCAGTGTGGTCTATGGCTAGGAGGAATGTGGAAGTTCTGCACGTAGTTGGTGTTTAATTTACAAAAGATAAGTATCTCTATGTGCTTATATACATGTTGTGCTATGAATTATGATGTATGTTATGGAATCTTTGTTATCAATCATATTTATGAATTTTGGTGTTATCTCGCGTAACTCTATTCATATGCAGAGAATTTCTATTTAACTAAATGGTATCAGAGAAATTTTGTTGAGTTGTTTCTAATGGGGACTTTACAAAGTAATTAATTATTGGTATCAGAGGTAGGAAATTTATGTGGCATTTCCTAGTAGGGTGTTGGTGTAATATCCCTAAGGCCGAACCCAATTGTAAATGTAAATACAAATGTACTTAAGCTGGTGAGTTCTTTTGATATCATTTTTGTATGCACATTTCATGGCATAGTGCACGCATGTACTGCGCAATAAAATGAGGAAGTTTTCAGATTCCATTATATTGTGCACAACATCTTAAGTGCACACGATTGTGACACCAATGAGCCTTTGTGTATTGTATATTTTATAGGATGGTGAGCCAATTATTATAAGCTAGGATGCTTATGTTTTGATTAGGCTGGAGAGCCTAGATGTTAAAGGCCAGTGCACCTAATTTTGTATATGTCTCATACTTAATATAAATACATCATTGCATGCAGACCAACCACGATAAAATAGATGGGGGACTAGACTCTACTAGTTAGGGAAAGGGAGGGGATAAGTTAATTAAAGGGGCTAAGCTAGGGAGCTTAAGCCAAAAAGGAATATTATATTAATATTTCTTAAAAATAAAGTATGGATAATTATTTTATCCTAACTTCTAAAGTTGGGGACAAGTGGGCCAAAGTAGCTCCCAACATGACAAGTGTCAAGTTGGGGACATGCACACATATTGTTGGGACTTAGTTCATTTCCTATAATCTTTTCCATCATTCTTCCCATGATTCTTTCCATTTTTCAACCATTATTCCATGACCATTTTTACCATTGAGATATACTTGTATCTTCATGTCACTGTACCAGAACTGGTATCCATAGCCATACATGTTTGTGTAGCTAGTTAGCTTGGGAGTTGGACTGAAGAAGTGGGTTGTCAGGCCCATGGGATATTGAAGAGGTGGGTTGTCAGGCCCGTGAGAAATTCTCTGTGAGAGAGAATTGATGGGGATTGATTTCCTGAAGGTGTTGAACTGTAGCTATAGTGCTCTGAGACTTCCTGTCCGGCATG
>JZKD02S0197517.1:0-22419 GCA_000966675.3 Picea glauca
AGGTAGCATCCTTAATTTTTCCATTGCAATCAATTGCTCTTAAAAAGTAGGGCTTTGCCAGAGATGTGACAATAATATTCAACAAATAGTCTTTGTTGAATTTTTGTCCAACCATCCATGACTATTGAACACCTTGTAAGAAGCCAAGATTGTTTGAGGTCCCCCATAAGCCCCTGCATTCTTATAATTCCCTTATCTAAGAATGTTGTCCTCATTTTTTTGTAACCTAGGGGTGTATATCCTAGCCCAACAACTATGATTTTTCTCACCATTTCTCTATAATATGGTGAACACGTAGCATTAAATGAAATTCCATTTTCCATAAAAAAAATTAGCTAGAATATCATCACCCTCATCCCTATTGACTGCATTGTAGATTTTATAGATTTGTTTAACAACAACAATAGTAGATCTCTTCTCACGGAAGTAGGACCCCCCTTAGACTCAATTTGTTTTAGTTGATTTCGATTAATTGAATCTTGCCTATGATGGGAGGATGATACAACTCTAGGTACCTTAAAAGGATAGTCATTGTCCACGTCAATTTCACTAACATCCAAGGAACTCATGTGAAGCTTGGTTAACTCCATCCTTTTTTCAAGATCACATGTGCAACCCTTAACCCCTTCACCAAATACAAACAAAATATTATTCCACACCCTAGTGTAGCTTCCCTTAAACACATGGAATCACAATGTGCACATCCATTCTTCACAACCCCCATTATTCCTTTTCTTGTTTTTAGTGATTTTCTTCACAAAATGTAACAAGGGTTTCTTGGGGTTTGTGTTTTGTTGGATTTGGAGTAGAATTAGTGTCTTTCCCCCTAGGTTATGGGCTCCCACTCTCCATAATATCCTTGGTTAATTTTTTTTCCAAGGAAATCCTTGCGGAAAACCCTACGAGTAATTCCCCATGATCCATGGATGATAAACAGAGTAAACCGTCAATCCTGATAATGGGGCCTAACTTCAAGGGGATCAGGAGAGTGAAACTTGTGACCAACACAAGTAGGAGAGATCTCACATCTAACTTTAGACCAATTGAGCTAACTCTCAAAGATTATTTCTTTGGTTAATATACCACACACCATGTTTAATTTACTGACAAATGTAAAACAAAACCTGAAAATTAATAATTGAAATTTGTGTTTAAAACTTAGAAGTTAGAATATTTTTAGATGTTATAATATCAAAAAGACAAAAATTTTAAACGTGTATACTTCAAAATCCATGTCTAAATTTGATAAACATCGAAAATGAAGTATTAAATTTTATTATGAAGTGAATGGTATGAAACCAAAAAGGCTATAACATAGAGGCATATTCATAAAAGTCATTAAGGTATATTCAAAACAACCAACGTGGGAAAGCTACTTCCATGTGATTCAGATTATACAGGGAATCATATATTTAATGTTGAAAATTGAGCATTGAAATCTTGAAAAGTCATTAACGTGAGTGTTGAGGTTAAAATTTAACACAAGAATTGTCCATTACAAGTGTAATATTCCACATAAATTACAACATTAGCAAACAATGACTCAAACAATACAAGTCACAAGTTAATATCAAATATCATAAAAGAAAAGACATTTTATGTTCCCAAATATGAGTGATTAAGAAGTCACGGAAATGTGAGAATCTATGTTGCATTGGCTTTTGGAATGAGGGAATGGCAGGGATGAGGGATCCTCATTCCCTGGAATTCTAGAGCACATTTTCAATTTTTTCGAGGGGCAACATGTTGGGGATGCTAATAATAATAATAATAAGTATTAAAGAAATATTAAAATTTTAGACTTCATCATAAACATTTGTAGTTGCTTCAAGCTTGTAAGCATAAGACACTATACAATATAGTATAATGCACAACCTTTACACTTGTTAGTTCTGAAAAAGCATGAGCAATTTAAAAAAGAGTTCGAGTGACATTCCATTATTGGCCCCTAGACATTTGCAAAATGTAGTTTATCTTTAGGAAACATAAATGTAACTATTTTCAATTTGCAATAAGGTCCATGGAGGGTCTATCAGACAAACAATTGTCTCTATAAAAAATTAAATTTGCACATACTATGATCAATGTCAAATATATAAAATGAATCTCTATTATTTATCATTGAAGTGTTGAAAATAGATTGATCAATAAATAAACTAAACTTTAGACATAGACACTAATTTTCAATTATTGAAACATGATACTAATGAAGTTCAAAATTTGATATTTATTATTTTCAAAGTACACAATAATCCAAGAATATGGTAGCAACCTAAAAATATATATGAGTTCCATTACTTGCACATTGTAGTTTGTAGATTGGTTGGTATGGAGATAAAAATGTTGTTATGAAAATAAGACAATCACAACCTGCTTAAGTCATCCCTCTCACATTATCTAGATTCTCAAACCACCTCTCCACTCACAACTCCAGCCAACTCTCACACTTAGTAGTGAACCTCTCACATTGAGAAACTACTCACTCACACAACTCGACTCATAAAAAATGCCAAGAAAAATGAATTGGGTATCATCCATGAGAGGGGGGTGATGGGCCTCCACATTTTCTATCCTAGAGGCCCATCAAATGACACCTCTCATGATCCAGATTTATGAGCGGAACGAAATGAATAACAAACTAAATACAATAACACAGAGATACAAAGAACAACAACATATATCCAGTGAACAATAACTTCTATTGAATAAATAAAATAAGATGAAATTGTAAAACTGCAGAATTGAAAACAACTTGCTCGAATGGTGGTAGCTATCTCTGAGAAGAGATGTGGCTGCTACGTGCATTCGCCTGAGAAAAATGATTAAAATAAGGCTCAAGAGGCCTTTTAAACATTACTCATGAATGTCAAAACCCTAGACATCTAAAAACCTAACCCTAGGAGATCAAACGCCAAAAGTTATGTGGGCCCCGATGGGTAAGTTGGAATCTCAACTTCTCGGCGTCATAACGTTTTCATACGACCTCTACTTTAGGCATGTGATAGCCCATTGGAAAGGTATTTTCGAGAAATACACATTAGACCGTCAAACTTTGACTCTGTCTATAGTTTGATTATGGCAAGCCAAAAAAACACGTTTTAGGGCCCTAAAACGACCTTGAAAGTACAAAAAGATGTACTGATATGAAAACTTCCAAAATAAGCCAGTTGGAATAGGTGGGCGACCACCAATATCCACCTGGATGTTGTGTAGGTCTTTAGGACAACCCCAAAAGTGCAGAACCCACAATTACAAAGAAATTTCATCATTACAGAGAAACGTGATGAACTAAAAAATTGTCAAGAGGAGCTAGTTGGAATAGGTGGGTGGCCACCAATATCCAACTGGATTAGTCCTCCCTCCTTAGGAAGCAATGGTATCCATTGCATTGAGTGCCCCCATCAGGTGAGGAAATTTCTGTTGAATTTGTCCCTGGGTGAGCTACTTGCCTTGGTGCAGGAGTTGCCTTGCCTTGAAAAATCGATAAAGCTGGATCCTCTGCTGGTGAGTGTCCTTGACCTGTGTGTACTATATTATCAATGGATGCTTGTTCCATGCAGTCAGGGTTGAGCTATGTTCTATGATCTCTGAGGTGTCCAATAATGGTGAAAAATATGGTCCGAGGAGGTCCACATTGAACACTGGGTGCAAGCTAAGGAAGGGGGAAGTGTCGAGCTCAAAAGCAATATCACCCACAACCTTGGTGATAGTGTAAGGCCCATAGCGAAGTGAACAGAACTTCTGATGGGGACCTGTAGGGTGTTCTTTCTGTAAATGTAACCAAATCTTGTCTCCCACCTAAAACTTGTGCAGTACCCGATGTTGATCATGGCATTGCTTGTACTTAGCATTGACTTTCTGAAAAATCGCATGGGCCTGTTGGCGGATGTGCTAAATCCACTCAATGAATATGGTGGCTTTGTCAGCCTCAAAATGAACATAGGAATATTATGTCTGTGTGGTTGAAAGAGGTAGTGCAACATCAATGGGACCCAAGGGTTGGAATCCCAGCCCCACCTAAAATGGGCTATGGCCGATGGAGCTATGGAGAGCCCTGTTGTAGCTATGTTGAACATAGGGAAGAATCTCATCCTATGTATGTGGATGCTTAGAGTTATACATGTATTGGATGTGCACAATCATCCAATTGATGACCTCTATTTGGCCATCGATTTGGGGGTGGAAGGCAGTGTATTTAGTGAGCTTGGTTTCCAACAGTGACCAGATACTCGACCAAAATGTGTTGAGGAACCTACTGTCCCGATCAGAGATGATGATATGTGGTATCTCAAAATGGGCCCACATTTGTTCGAAGAATATCTTGGCAGTATCTGCCGCTATAATGCTCTTCTTGTAGGCTGTGAGAATGGCCATCTTTGAAAATTGATCAACCACCACAAATACACAATCATTGTCATGCTTGGTGGATGAAAGGCCAAACATGTAATCCATCGAGATGGATTCCTAAGGCCTCTCAGGAGTAGGAAGAGGGGTTTATATGCCTTTCTTCTTGATGGTTGGCTTGGCAATGGCACATGCAGTGCAAGATCTAATATACTTTCTAACGTCCTGTCGAATTTTGGGCCAATAAAAATGTTTCTGTAGAATGACCACATTTTTCTCTAGGCCAAAATGTCTTGCCATCTGATTGTAGTGAGCCTACCAAATAATCTTTGCACGCTCGCTTGCAGGAACACAGAGGTGGCCCATACGGCATAACAGTCCATCTTGAATGTGAAAATCGATGACATTCGTGCATGTATCCAAGAGTTGATAGGTGGTGGAGAAGTCAGGATCTCGCTGATAAAGTTGGGACCACTTAGATGCCTCATGCCCACATGAATGGAGCACGATGGTGAGTGAAACCACAGGAGGTTGACTGTGGTAGTCAACGACATGATTTTTTCTCCCTGTCTTATACTTGATGTTGAGATGGAACTGCTCCAGGTATGTGGACCACTTTTGATGGTGGTCATTTTGCAACTTCCCCTGTGTTTGTATGAACTGCATAGGTTTTTGATTAGTGTGGATGATTGTCTCCCTTCCTTTAATGTGATGGTGCAAATGACGAAAATATTTCACAATGGAATACATTTCATTGTCATAGGTGGGGTATTTCCGGACGATATCTGAGAGTATCTCACTATGGTATGCTACTAGATGACCGTGTTGAGTGATAATTGCGCATACAACATAGTCAGATGCATCCGTCTCAATCTCAAACGATTGTTGCAAATTAGGTAAGGAGAGTACTGGAACTGATCACAAGCGATGCTTCAGATCATCAAATGCACATTGTTGTGCCTTCCCCCATGCAAACGTTTCCCTGCTTCCTACCTTGGTCACTTGGTTGAGGGCCCATGTAATATGGGAGAATCGCAACAAAAATCGTCGATAGAAGTTGGCAAGTCCCAAGAAGCTCTGAAGCTCAATTAGCGTGGTCAGGGTTGTCCAGTCACAGATGTCTTGGATCTTATCTGGATCCACATGTACCCCATGGTCATTAAAAATGCAACCCAAGTATTGGACCCTGTTCATGCCAAAGGAGCATTTTTCCAAGTTGGCATATAGCTTGTGTTGCCACATAGTGCTCATGTGTTGCATGTGATCCTCCCAAGTTCTGCTGAAGATGAGGATGTCATCTAGGTATACCACCACAAAAGAGTTGGTGAAGGGTCTCAATACATCATCCATCAACCTCATGAAAGTTTTTGATGCATTTGTTAAGTGATGCAACCCCACTACTCCCCCGTAGGGTTGCACAACCTCTCGATCAAGGATCTCCGATTTCTTGAGTCAAGCGACTCTCTGGAACCTTAAATGGTTCCCTTCTGTATCTAAACACAGGCCCTTTCGGCTCTTTGATGCATGTATGCTAGCACCTGTAACCTTCCCTTTTGCTCTGCTGTGAAATCTCAGAGTACTGAGCGTTGGATCTTTTTCTGATAAGCCTCCTCTTGATATGACCTTGGGTGGTGCCTCCTTGTGACCACGCAATTGCGGGTGTGACCAATAGCGGTTTGGGATCAAACTTATTTTAGGCCCGCAATTCTCCTCGAACCTCCACGTGTACCCTTGGAAAATCCACGGTATGGATTGCAGCCCGCCCTCAATGTTTTAAAGTCCTCGCAACTTCTATCCCCGCAATGCTATGGGATCGTCGATCTCATGATCTTGACGATACTGCCTGAATTGACAGTTCATATCTGTGCTTTCCAAATCCACGGACTAGATTTGCCCATTTTGAATCAACGGTCGAGATCACCTTCATGATTCGGGTTTCAGGATTTTCAAATCTCAAACCCCGCTTCCTTCCATATGTCGATGCTTCGGAGTTGACGATCTGCGGACACCTGTCCTCTCAATCAACGATCCAGCCTTCACTTCGGTTGTTTGACCTTTCAACTCAGATCAATGGTCCTATAAACCCCTTCTCGATCAATGATTGAGATCTCCTTGAAGTCTTTGGACTTCTGATATCTCAAATATTAAGCTTGACCCTTCTTCCCAATGCCTTTTATTCGAAGGCTATAATCCACCAATGCGTGTCCACTTAATCTGACAGTCAAGGATTACTTTAGGTATTTACCCGGAGTACATGAATCTATGCCATATCTCTCTTAGATCTGATGGCTCTGAAGCACTTCGGGAGTTTACCCGGAGTTCACGGATTCACGCCACGTTTCCCTTAGATCTGTCGGTCCAGATTCACTTCAGATATTCGGGTTTTGGCAATATCAGATATCAACTGAAACCCCACTACAGTTTACCCAGAGCTCACGATCTGTTGACAAGTTTCCCCATGCAGATCGACAACTCTTGGTTCTTCGACTATTCAAGCTTTGGGTGTTTTAACGTTTCACCTTTTTCCTTCCTCTGGATCTCACGACCCGCCGACACGTATCCTCTTGGATATAACGGTCCAAATTCACTCCAACTCTCCACAATTCATAAATCTCAAGTTTCAAACTTATCTCCTCCTGGACTCACAATATCTGACAGCTCAAATTCACCTGGGTGATCCGAAGCTTGAAGCTTACCTCGAACAATCTGGCGGCTCAAATCTGTTCCTACTGATCGGACGACTGAGATTCTACTTCAGCTTTCTGGCTCTTCAAGCTTCGTATATCTCAAGTCTCAACCTTGATAGGTTCTCCCTCCTGTGCGTGTGAAGTGTTAAGGCTCGTGCACTTTACTTTGATCAAATGACTGTTGATCTTTTACATAGTGATCCAACGGCCACTGTCGCTCCTCCTCTTGAGCTTCTGATTTCTTTCGACTTATAATATTTATCAGTATTCAAAGGTTTCGAACCTTTGATCCTCCTTACAAGTCCGACTCTTGGATCTCTTCAACACTTCTGAAAAGTTTTATCTATCCTGAGCTTGATCCTCAAAGGATTCCAACTTCCCATGCACTCCTTATGTTCTCGAGATTTTGATAACTCAGATCGAAGGATTTTTTTGAAAAGAAATTTGTCTCGCCCACCTGGCATTTTTCTATTTTGGTTCTTCGACGCTTGGTTGCTTCTTGACTCTATGCACTCCTTGCACCTGGTCTAAGTTTCATTTTTTCTCTCTGAACTCCTTTGAGTCAATCCGAGACTCAATTGACGCACTCCTTGCATTCGAGATGCACACATTGCATATGATTTTCATACGAGAAACAATTGAAACTTGTCCAGTTTCATCACAACTTCATACTATCAACTTCTCAAACAATCATACATGAACGAAAATGAAATAAATCACATACACAAAATATAACATTCATTCATTCATACATCAAATGAACACAGTCCAAGGATTTGGGACAATTATGTCTATTCTATTCATTCATGAAAACAAATTACATAGTCTTTCTTCTACTCTATTCAGTTCTACTGATCTCTCTGATCTCTATCTCCTCATCTCCTAATCTCATAATACTCACACTACTTTTACAATGCAACAATAAACTATGAAAGGACCGACTCCATGATCTCTCATCATCTTGTCTATAACCTATCCTATCAAACTCTTAGCGGTTACCTACTCTGTCCTATTACAATAACTAACAGTTATTGCCAGATAAGAGTCAACACTCAATATCTGCAACCCCTTATAGTCCTTCACGACTTTAGAAACATGACATATTTAAAAATGCTGTTTTCAAAAATATCTCAACAACTCAATTTAATTCTGAGTTAATTTTTGATTTGAAACTCTGTCATGCTGAGATGTCGTTCCTTTGCCTCCACGCTTGCATTTTGACTTTGAAGGTGATGCTCCTGCATCATTAAGCCAAAGGGCATGACCAACCATTCAAAGAGACCTTCTTTAGATTTGAAAGTTGTTTTCCATACATCAGTTGGTTTGATGGGAACCTAGTGGTAGCCAAAATTTAGGTCAATATTGCTAAATAAATTTTCCCCCTTGAGTTGTTCAAGAAGGTCTTCGATTCGTGGAATTGGGTACCAGCTCTTGACTATGATTTTGTTTAAATATATATAATCAATGTAGATACACCAGGTCCTGTCTTTCTTCTGCACCAGTACAATCAGGATTCCACAAGGGGAGGAGTTGGGTATGATGTTCCCCATTTGAAGCATATCTTGGATCTGATGCTTGATTTATCCATTTTCCATCAGCAAGTGATGATAGACTGGTCCATTAGACAGAGGTGCACCGAGGGTTAGATCAATTGGATGCTTGAAATGGAAGTGTGTTGGTACCTCGGTGGGTGAGGAGAAAATGTCTCTGTACTCTTCCACGATCCCATCCACTTGCCTCTGTTGCAAAGATAGGTTCTGTGTAGAGGTCACATATGTGGCAATGACCTTCTACTTACTATGAGCATGGATCACAAAGAAGATGAATTTCCCAATCTGTGAAATGACCTCACTGCATTGCTTAAAGATTAAAGAAATAGGGATAGGCGACTCTACCTTTTTTATCCTGTACAATTGTCTACTCAAAGTAATAATAACACTGTGGGGTATAGAATCATACACAACATGTTGCCTCCACAAATATGGATGTCCTAAAATAACATCACAAAGTTCAACGGGAGAAATATCAAACAATACCTCATCTTTGGAGAGCTTGATGCCGTAGGGAAGATGACACTGTTGGTTGACACACAAATCTCTTCCTTGAAGCCAACCGATGGTGTAGGGTTGTGGGTGCGGTGTCATCAATAGGTCTAGCCGCTTGACGGCTTCTGTTGAGATCAGGTTCTTCTGACTGCTGCTATCGATAATGAAATGAAGCGGATCCCCCTTTACCCACATCTATGAGTGAAGGAGGTGTTCCTCTTCCTCCGGTTCTTCTGGTTTGCTTGGATGGACTTTGGTGGTAGCGAAAATGACGATGGGTTTGACATCGATAATCAGATTCCCTCCTTCTAGATTTGATTCAAAGTCAGAATATGCATCTAACTTGGAAGATTTCATCTCAGCCACTAGTGACTTGTCGGAGCGACATTCTTCGGTGCTGTGCCAAGGGATTTTATGATATTCACACCACTTTCACATGTCCTTCTTTGACTTCTCATTAGCCCTCTTGGGTTGTGGCTTGGAATGGTTGTCCTGAGAGTGGCGATATTTGTTATGTCTTTTGTTTTGTGGGTTGGGGTGTCCTTTTCCCTGCTTCATATATGAGGAGTTTGCAGATCCAAACTCTCACCTCTTTTGCTTAAATTTCTACTCGATCTTGACAACATATCTATAAGCTGCACCTAATGATGTGATGCCCAGAAAATCCATTTCTGTTTGAATGTATCTATGCAGATAACTATGGTATTTGAGAACCAACTGTCATTCAGAGTCTTTGATACCCAATTTGGTGCGCAGGGTATGGAAAATATTGGTGAAATCTGGTACTATCTGGTCCCTTTCCTGACACAACGTGGTCCATCTTGTGTACAGGTCCTCGTAGCTTCCAACAAGTTAGTACTGTTCTTTAATGGAATCCTTGAAGGAATCCCATGTAGGGGAGATGAAAAATATTACAGATTCCTTTATGGCCCTTTTATCAGAGTAAGTATCCCACCAGTCCTTAACATGGGGGATGACCTTGAGGAGTGCAAAAGTAATTTTTTCCCTATCGAACAAATTGTGGACTGAAAAATACCCTTCGAGTAGATTCAACCATTTATCTACAACATACGCATCTATCAGTCCTTCAAACAATGGAATATCAAAATTTACTTGCACCTTGAAGGGGGTTGAATGGCCTCTTAATGAAGATGTGTCTCCCATGGGCATCCGCCAAAGGATCTGTGCAAAGTTGTCCATCATTTTTTTCCTTTGTCACACAAGGGATTCTTCAAGTAATAATTTAAAAGGATCTCCTGCTCCATCATATTTATTCTCGTACCCCATGAGTTTTTTTCGGGCTTGACGTGACCGATATTCCAAAGGCTCGACTGGTTCGAGTCCCAACTTCTTGTACCCAGATCTTGTCAGGGACATGCACGAAGAAAAATAAATGAAGAGAAGACCGCTCTGATACCACTGATTCATATTTATGAGCGAAACAAAATGAATAATAGACTAAATGCAATAACACAGAGACACAAAGAACAATAATAGATATCCAGTGAACAATAACTTCTATTGAATAAAAAAAATAGGATGAAACTGTAAAACTGTAGAACTGAAAACAACTTGCTCGAATGGTGGTAGATATCTCTGAGAAGAGATGTGGCTTCTACGTGAATCTGTCTGAGAAGAATGATGACAATGAGGATCCAAAGGCATTTTTAACATTACTCATGAATGAAAAAACCCTAGACACCCAAAAACATAACCCTAGGAGATGAAATGCCAAAATTTATGTGGGCCTCGATGGGTAAGTTGGTACCTCAACTTCCCGAGGTCATAACTATTGCATACAACCTCCGTTTTAGGCGTGTGATAGCCCGTTGGAAAGGTATTTTTGATAAATACACTTTATGTTGTCAAACTCTAACTCCATCTATAGTTTTACCGTGGAAAGAAAAAAAAAAAACACTATTTAGGGCCCCAAAACTACCCTGGAAGTACATAAAGATGTACTGATATGAAAACTTCCAAAATAAGCTAGTTGGAATAGGTGGGAGACCATCAATATCCACCTGGATGTTGTGCAGTGATTTAGGACAACCCCGTAAGTGAATAACCCAAAATTACAAAGAAATTTCATCATTACAGAGAAACATGTTGAACTAAAAAATTGTCAAGAGGATCCAATTGAAATAGGTGGGTGACCACCAATATCCACCTGTATCATCTCAACCCTTTTTGTATTTGTATGACATATATTTTGACCATTCTTAATATGAATTACGGTTTCTTGGAAATTATTTAATGACTAATTTGAGTTTGTTAGTGTGATGAGTTTATGTTTATATCTATGCTTGATGTTCATGATAATTGTATGAATGGAAGGCTAACCCAAATAGGTCGAGCCACACATGAAGGATCCTAGGTCCCAACACTTTGAGAAAAAAAAAAAGGATCTTTTTTCCTCACCTACCTCCAGCTCGCTGCTAGACATTAAAAATACACTTGATTCCATCTCCTCAAACTCAAACTCTAGGGAATCAAGAATATAGCCACCAAAGTACAAGGATCATGGTTGAATAAGCCTTGGGAAGCAAAGCTCTGAAATTTCTCCTTGATTAAAGGGATAGACTCAGTCCAACTAGTAGTATAATTAAAACCCAAGGAATAACCTTGTGAGATTAGTTTTTGAAGAGTTTTAACTTTGTAATCTTGTCATTAGGTTCACAGACCTTTGAGAACTTGGATCCCTACTCCATTGATGTATTATGTTTTGATCAATCAATGAAGAACTTCCCTTTTTCTTCTCATTAGTTTCTTTAAGGATCCTTGGGTTGCTTGGGTAGGGCCCACTAAAGAGGGCTCAAGGACCCTTTTACACCCTTTATTTTTGTTCTTTCCCTTCTTATACTAGTCTCTTGTTATTGTGAAGTAGCTATCATGTTAACAATATAGCCATGTTGGTTAATATAATTCACTCACTCATGTTTCCTGCATAATAATTAAAGTCCTGTAGAATTTATTGGGATTGATTTTCTTTTCATTAGAATTCCACTTAGACATCATTAATTGTGTTTTGTTCGATATCAATTGGATTGCATCAACTTTAGGAAGGAGTAACAAGTTGTGTATTTTCTAGACAACTTCCTGTAGATTTTCATGTAGGTCTATTACAGTTCCTGTAGGTTTGTTACAATTTATGTAGAATGACATAGATTCACATTTCATTGCATTTTTCACTCAATGATTGATGTCTTCTAGGTGTCATAATAATGGTATTAAGCTATGGTGCTTTAGAATGGGTTATAATCTTAGTTATAAGTTGAATCTTTCTGCAATAACTTAGTTTCAATTCAACAAAAGTACTATTCTTTTAGTTTGATTTATTTAAGCCTTCTTCATGAAATAGTTCAGTCAACAATACTTTGTTTTCAACCTTAAGCAATAGTTTTTTTGAGTAATGTGTGTTCTTAGATAGTTTCCCATAGATTTAAATCATTCTTAGCATCCAAAGACTTAGTTCGATTTTTATTCATAAATTGCTTTTATTGCCTAATTGCCTTTTCTCATTATTAAAGTACTTAGAGTAATACATAGGATATCACAAGCCCCAACTAGTAGATAGGTGCATAAACCATTTAAATATGTTCTCTTCATGAGGAATATAGGTGTGTTCTACATATATAGTGCATGACACCTCGAAAGTTTGTATGAACCCTAGGTTGATAATTAAATTAGCAAGTTGAGGAAGGGTAGAATTCTTGATGCTATTCCAAGGCCCACCACTTTTTGGTGTTGTTTTCAGGGAGGTGCTAAAGAATAAACGCCATTTTCACCCTTTCCTTTTGAAAAAAAGAAGAAGTGTTGATGCATACATTTTACCATCACAGGTAAGAAAAGGAAAATTTTAGATAACATTTTTTTTTTTAAAGAATTCTAGATGAATGACTTGACCTAGGGATAGAACAGAGAAATTTACACCTAAGTACCCCACCATGGAAAAAGGTCCTAACCATCAAGAAAAAGTTGGTTGTGAGACAATGTTTCTGGAAGGAAAATAAACTTTTGAGGATTTCTCAGAGGAGGAAGCAAGAAATTTTGAGAATATATCAAGAGAGGCCAATACTCATCTCACCATACAATGGTTGATGAGGAATATAAGGTATAAGTCTTTGATATTCCCACTTGGGAAACCGATGGAGAAAGAAAAATGAAAAATATTAATTCCTCTCCTCTACCCCACTTCAATGTCCACATCTCAGAAGACCCTAACACCTTTTTGTTTGAGTTTGTAGTTGTGTGCAAGAACCTATGAGTACACCTTAGATGAGAAAAATATCAAGCTCTTTCCTTCTACCTTGAAGAACTAAGATTTGAGGTGGTTCATGATCTTAGAAGGTAACAAAATTATAAGCTGGGATCAAATGAAGTACACCTTCAACAACAAGTGTAGTGACTATTGGAGAGCAAGAGATACAAGAGATGAAATCTTTTGGATGACCCAAGGGGGGAATGAATCCCTAGAAGTATTTGAGGAAATGTTTCATCTTAGCTATAAGAGAGCCATAAATTTTACTTTGGATAAAGATTCACTAAAACTTATATTGGTTATAGGAGTAAGGGAAGAACTTATGGAAGCACTAAATATCCTAGTAAAGGGAGATATCTTCCAAATGGATTATGGAGACATCAAGAAAATATTAAAAAATTACGCTAGATACACCATAAAGAAAGGTAGAAGTGGTAAAGGAATGGTGCCACAATATTTTCACCTTTCAACACTTTTAAAAATGAGATAGGAGTATTATTAGAAGATATGAAGACTGATATTTTGCATTCACTAGCTATGTAGATGGATACCTTGTAAGTCAAGAAGAAATAGAAGAAAATAGAAAGGGACCTAGCTATCTTTTTTCCTAAATGCACCAAAAGGAATCCTAGGAATAAGTGCCCACTCAACATTATAGAGGTATGTGATATTTGTGAAGAGCCTCATGCAACTAACACATGTTATTATTTGTTAGGTTTAAAAGTTGATCCAAAATACCTTGATAAATGTAAGGGAAACAAAAAATTTCATGACTAAATATATAATGTTGAGACTAAACCTCTAGGGATCCTTAATACATACATATTCTTTGCTTCAACTTGTAGATAGGCCAACAATAAAACTTGAAGGAATGCTAGAAGACATAATAGTCTCCACTGATTCTTGGGAGTACCCCACTGACTTCTTATTTATCCAACCCAAGTCTAGGTTTAATGGATATCCTCTCATCTTGGGAAGACCCTGGATGGCCACAATAGATGCATATATCAACTGTAGAGCAGGAAACATGACCATTACTAATGGTTATTCCCAAAAACAACATTTTTCTTACCCCCCATTCTCAACCATTAATGAAAGAATATTTTCCAATGTGAATAAATGAAGAGGAAGAGCACCTAACTCAAACCTATTTTTACCCCATTTTCACCATAAACACAACCCTGACCAACAATCAAGTTGATGAAGACACTTTCATTTCAAATTTCCTACAAAATCAATACCCTACTGATGTGAGGATAGATGGCATAAATGATGAGTACAGACTTAAAATATCTGTTGATCAAGAAAGGTAATCATGGGAAAAAAAATGTATAGTTGAAGTTGATAATCCTACTATTAAAACCATAGAAATATGCCCCTCTAAAACACTAAAAAACAACATTAACCTGACTAATGAACAAGAGAAAAAATTGTTATCTGTTCTCAAGAAACACATTGTAGCCTTTGCATGGGACTATAAAGAAATGAAGGGAATCCACCTTTCCATATGCACCTATCACATATGCATTAAATAATACTGTAAACCAATTAGGAAGCCTCAGAGAAGAATGAATCCTGCATTAAAATACATTGTTAAGAAAGAATTACAAAAACTTCTAGATGTTGGATTTATCTACCCAATTTATGCCAATGAGTGGGTTTCACCCTTAGTCATTGTCCCAAAGAATAATAACAAGTGGATAATATGTGTAGATTGTAGGGAGTTGAATAAATCCACTAGGAAGGATCATTTTCCCTTGCCTTTTATTGAATAATTCCTAGATGTCTTAGCAGGAAAGGAGTACTTGTCATTTCTATATGGATTCAGTGGGTACAATCAGATACAAATCATCCCTAAATATCAAGATAAAACAACCTTTTCCTGCCCCTAGGGTAACTTTTCCTACATGGTCCTTCCATTTGGTATATACAATGTTCTAGCCACTTTCTAAAGGGCTATGCTCAACATCTTTTCAGATCTCATCCATGACACAAAAGAGATATTCGTGGATGAATTCACACCCTATGGAAACAATTTTCAAGAATCATTAACCAATCTTGATAATTTTCTCCAAATATGTGAAGAAATGAACCTCTCCCTTAGCCATGAAAAGTGAAATATGCTCATGAATGAGGGGGTTTTTCTAGGACACCACTTATATTCCAGAGGGGTTGAGGTAGACCAAAACAAGGTAAACATCATCAAACACATGCCTACCCCTCTAAAACAAAAAGATGACAAAAGCTTTCTTGGACATGCAATTTACTACAAGAGGTTCATCAAGGATTTTAGCTAGCTATCTTCCTCTATGTTTGCCTTACTTTATAATTACATAGACTTCTGTTGGACACCACATTGTCAAAAGGAATTTGAATGCATCAAAGAAAAACTCATCACTGCCCCTATTCTTCAATGTCCCAAATGGGTTCTTCCCTTCCATATCCATATTGGTTCTTCATACAAAGAAATAGAGTTATTTTTGGATCAAAATGAAGACAAGAGGTCTTATGCAATTTATTTTGTTAGCAAAAACTTATATGGTGTAGAGTTAAACTACACAATTATTGAAAAAAAAAACTCTTGTAGTAGTTTATGCTCTGAATAAATTTAGGCACTATGTCACTGGATATCAAGTTTTTGCACACACAAATCATTCTGCCATTATGTATTTAATGGAAAAACCTGATATCGATTGGAGAACAATTAGATGGATTTTGTTGTTACAACAATTTGATATAACCATCCTTGACAAGCCAAGGAGGAAAAATGTTGCATATTTTTTTGTCAAGGATAATAAATCCTGCAGATTAAGACATGGTAGATGATCATTTTCTAGATGAGAACCTTTTTGCAATATCAATATAAAGCCATTAGTTTTTTAACATAGACAACTACTTAACAACATGGATGTTTTCTCATCATTTTTCCTACAGGGAAAGATGCAAGACTATTAGAAAAAGTGCAACATATACTTGGATTGTAGGGTATTTATTCAAGCTTTGAAAATATAGGATCCCGAGGAGATGTGTAAGGGAATATGAGGTGCATGAAATACTCCATGCATGCCATGATGAACCATGTGGAGGACACTATGCAACAAAGAGAACAACCTAGAAGATCTTGCAGGGCGGTTACTATTAGCCTACTCTACATAGGGATGCTTGACAATATAATTTTCTATGTGATGAGTGTCAAAGGATGGGAAAACCTACCAAGAAAAAAGAAATTCCCTTGCATCCCCAAGCCTCATTAGAACCTTTTGATAAATGGGGCTTAGATTTTGTGGGGCCTATTAACCCTTTAGGAAAAAATAAGTACATCTTGGTATGTACATATTACTTGAAAAAATGGGTTGAGGTGAAAGCAATGAAGGTAGCTGTAGAGAAAATGTGTCTAAATTTCTATAGGATAACACATTCTCAATATTTGGAATTCCTATGGAAACAACGATAGATTAAGGGGCTCAATTCACCTTTGGACTCATCATAGATACTTTTAGGGGTGAAATTTCACCCATGGGTGAAATTTTAGAGTTCAATTTTTTGAAGGGGTGAATTTTTATTGAAGTAGTTTTTAAGAAAATTAGAAATTTTAGCCCAAATATTAAATTAAATAATATATATGGTATATTATCTACCCCCTATAAAATATAAATAAAATCCGTGCAAAGAGGGTTTTCCCTCCTGATTTCATGACCAAATTACCAATTCGCCTTGATTTTTTAGAATCAATATTTTTTGGTGAGTGAATCCCTACATATCCTTGAATCAAGGATTTATGGCACTTATTTCACCCATGGATTTCATGGATTTTCTTGAGGGAACGATTTCTCCCATCAATTTTTGGTTTCCCCATGCATTTCCAATTTATGGCATCTATTTCCTTCCAATTTCTATGGGAATGAGGCTTTATAAATGATGGGAATGAGGCTTGGCATTCAACATGTTACATGATCTCAAACCTAAACTTGTTACTCAACCTTGACGTTGAATCCCTGATCAAGACTGTAAAGGAACACACATTCTTGCAACTCTTGGATTCTTACAAAATTTCGAAGGACATTAACAGAGAAGAAGATAACACAAAAAACATGAACATAGGATTCGGGGAAAGAATATCTTTATTGGTTCTGTCAATAGTGAAGAAAACAAGGTTTACATTACATTGAAGCACCTCAAGGGATTTAACATTTAACCAAATAGTTTGCAAGCATATATGGGAATATGAAGTGCTAATCACTTGGGTAACCACAACCACAGTTGAGGAAGTAGAATTGTGTTGTAATCGCCAAGTCACGACCCAATAATATCCACCTTGAAAACAATTTTTCTGATACCTCGCGTTAAAAATTTAATCATCAACGGTCCTACAAGCGAAGAGAAGTCAACACTCCACTGCAACTTCTCTAATAGTACTAGTTGCATGAACATGTATGCACATTTTGATACAATATGGACCACTCCACCTCCTTTGAATCAACATAATTACAGGCTAAATCATTGCAACCACTGTAGGCGATACTCGTGCTTCTCATATATCAAAACACTGTTGACGGGCATATTTGACACACCGTCAACTAAAAGGGAATAGTCTGGTCTGAGGTTGTCTAAATAACCCAAGTCGTTTGGAATAACTACCACTAACGGGTTTAACAATTATGTTAGCCAATAAAGGGATCTAATCTATACTATGGAAATAAAATAACTAACTATGCATTAATGAAGATCTGCTATATACATTCACTATTCTCACTTTTATATACAACATATACAAATAAACAAGTGCAAGATTTACGATAAACCTTGTAAACTAAGGTTGTACAAGAGAACCGAATCTTAAGAAACATTAAATAGATCTAGAACATACTACTAATCTAATTTTAACCTTGAAACTAAAAAAGGAAAATAAATGAATGTAAATAATAATGTTTTAACTTAAATAAACGAAGTATTTAAGCTTAAATGTTAATTTACATTCACAAAATATAAATCAAAACAAAAAGAAAATCATTAACCTATATCTAACCAATATTTAAAGAGAACTTTTGGTTGTGCCTTCTTGTATAATGCTGCTCCAACAACCTGTCTGTTAAGATAAATTTGTAGTAGAAGGTTTTATAATTCTAATATTGTGACAGTGTCAGGATAAAAATCACTTTGATTGACAATTTAAATCTTATTTAAAATGCAGAAAGAACAACTTTCACATCATGATCCTTAGTGAAGATATAATAGATTAATCGACAATAAGAAAAATCTCAATTGAACAATTATATCTTTACAAATATGAATTACATGAATAAACTCAATATAATACAAGATTTGTATCAAAATAATACAATCACCAAGATCGAGATAATTGGGATAATAGAATCTTAAAAATTGAAAAAATTAAAACATAAATGATAGTAATTAACCATGTATTGATAAAACAGACTAAAGCTAATTTATATCAATGCATAATAAATTACTGAAAGAATATGAACCATAATCAAATATATTATAATGAAAACAAAACCCTTTTACTCACAGGACAAAAGCCATTAAGCAATCTGAAATTTCATATTCTTCTTCGAAAATACTAGTCCATTCTCCCAAAATTGCCACCATCCTTTACTCTTCTTAAAAATAAAAAGTTTACAAAATAAATAATATACAAAAAAGAAAGGATAAAAATCCTCCTCTTAATTTCTTGGATCCCCTTGTGGCTCTGAACTTTCTCATATATTTATGCAATGAATGAACAGTTTGGGCGTAACTAACAATTTCTGCCACCTGAAATTTTCCTCGGAAAGAGAGCACAATATCTCTCAAATCATGCATTTGTTTCAGAAAAATCTTGTGATTAGGCTAAATGAGTCCATTCTGCAGATGATTTTTCATCTGTTTCTTGAGATTGCTCACGGTTTGGCTGCAATCAGTCCTGCAAAATCTTCTGTCTGTTCTTGAACGCATTTCCAAATCTTATTTGTTGTTTCTCAAGTCATGATCAGATCTGTACCAAATGTCTGATAATAGAAACACGCGAAACAAAAATAAACCAATTTAATAACCTAAATATAAAAATTGTGAATAAAATAAAATCTAGAACAATAAAATTAAAATGAATTTAAACTAAAAGTTAACTATAAGTTGTAAACATATATTGTTTATATTTTCCTTTCAAATATGATCCTAAAATTCTAGAAGCTTAAGTTGATGGAAAGTAGAAAAATATTAATTTTGGGTTTCCACAAAATCAAACAAATGATAGATAATTCTTTATTTATTTATTTTTATTTTGAAATGAGATGCAAAATGACAAAATAATTTAATTAATTAAACCCACCAAATGATTTTGTGAAAATGAGAAACCAACCAAGATGTTATTTAATGAAGTATTGAACCCATTACTCCAAATAGTCAAACTTGCTAATGAGAAAAAGACAAAAACATAATTATACTTTAAACAAAAGTAAACAATTTATAAAATTTAATGTTTTCGTTTAAATAATTAAGATTTCTATGCTCGTCTCTCCTTCATTCAAATTTGATCAAATGTGAACAGATGTCGTAGAAAATATGTGTCACAATAAGCTTTCTTCCTGTAAAATCATTGCTATTAATCCATGTCTTCAACCAAGCCATTCTCATAGAAGATAAATTCAATAAGGAAGAGGTAAGAACAGACTCCCAAATTATGAAGCTCGTCCATCAACATCAAAACTCTGTAGAAAGAAAAACGCAATGACATTTGAATTTCATGAAATTCAAATCAAACAAAAGAAAAAAATATAAACTCAAACCAGCCTCAAAACAAAGCAAACCAATACCAATCCAATAAAGTCAAAGGGAAACAAACGAAGAATCCAAGGAAAATTTAGAGGGACCCTAGATTTTGATTAAAGAAAAAGAAGGGGATTGTTGCGGGCATCCAACAAACACCCATTTCCATGCTATTTACCTGGTTTTTCCACGTGTCCAATGGAAACACCAACTACATGTGAAATATTTGAACATTCCCATCGCAAACATCAACCTTCATACTGTATTGCACACAAGACATATAATCATTTTCTTCCTTACAACCAGGACAAAAACTTGAAGAAAGTTTACAATGGAAATCTATAGGGATTTGACTGGTTTCACAATGTTCATACTAAACCTCATCAGTGACAACCATAACTTACCTTTTTTCCCATCTCTATGTACTTCTATGTCCCTGTCTCTATGTACTTCTATGTCCAAGATTTATTTTGCTGCTACTAGATCCTTCATCTAAAACAACATGATCAACTGATCCTTTATCCTACTGATCTCAACCATGATTTTCTTACAACAAGCATATCATCAACATAACACCAAGATAATGAATATGCTATAAACATAATGATCATACTGGCTTCTTAAGAAACTTTGGCTAACCACGAAGGAATCACACATCTTGTACCATTTCCTGGTTACCTTAGGCCATACAATGATTCCTTGAGTTTTCAAACAAATATCCCTTTATGATTCTGAACAACTTCTCGTGGTACATATTTATGCTATTGATGATTTGTGGACAGAAGGATCCTACAATCAACATCCCTTATCTCCATCACCATAATCAATAGAGATATAACACTTTGTTCCCTTGACCAAATCCGACCAAGCCAACCAAGTGAGTCTTCACCTCTCACATCCAAGCTAATATAAATGGAGTATCCTAATCCCTTTAAAGGATTCATTACATGCAATCAATGAGATACCAAAACCATGTTCCCGAAAACCGCAACTGTTGACCTAACACCCACTCTCTCCTTGGGGTTTCCCATGACCAAAACTGACCAAATCTCCCTCAAAATTAGGGTATCTAGGAATGCCACATGCTTCCCTCTTATCACCCAGGTCCTCTAGAATTTACCGGTGACATTTAAATATTGAGGTATGCATGTCTAACCAAGTCTTACAGTCATATTCCCATTTACATATAATTTAAAATAATTATCAACTCCACCTCAAACCTTGTATTCGTTAACCTTATGTATCCAAAACATTCCAGAATGTTCACTTGAATGATCCAATCAAATAATGTGATGGCCCATCTCATTCAACAATGTTTTGGCTTCATTCCAAGGATGACCTTACTACAAAGATCTTGTTGATAAGGTTTTGGATGGTTGAATTCAAATGATAATATTATATTATTATCATGGGAAGATTTTCAAACAATAAATAAATATCAATATAATATAATTCTCTTTTTTAAACAAAATTAATTTGAAATTATTGTATTTATAGAGAAGTTAATCAGGTGTATTTTACATGAAGTAAGTTAATAAGTGGATAAACTTAACCATTTTTCCATCCAAATCCTTTTCTAATTCATGTAGGAATTTGTTGGAAGTGATACTTCCACCTTATTCATGGGAGCTTTCACCAATTGACCTTAGGGATTTTATCCCATTTTAAAAAGACCTAGATCATAGGAAAATGAGTAAATTAGGATGGAACTGTTAGAATATAATTGATGTGCTCGTTTAACCATAGACAATATCACTATTGTCACCCAACCATAGGTCGAAGCCACCCCCGAGCACCTTAACCTTGACAGAGAATCATTTCGGAAGAAAACCCTAGGCTAGCGCACCAAGAAAACCCTAGGATAGCGCACCAAGAAAACCCTAGGGAATGTCTATCCCTGATTGCTGAACCTGGACCATTCACCTATCTGGGCCATTCCTCCGGCACTAAACAAAGTGCAGCCTAGAGAGAATGAATCTGCCTTAGGGAATGACTCTCCGAACCATTTCCAAAGGAAATGACTATCCTGCACCAACCTCCAAATCAGACCATTCTTCGAAACTGCTCACAATTGTAAGCTTTGAAAGAATCACTGTCCGACGAGGTGGACCAGTCTTCTTGACCACTACTAAGAGTGACCATTAAGAAAAGAGATTGTCATAGACCATTCCCTATGTTAACCACAAGGGGAATCACTATCTATGGTACATAAACAATCCATCGAACTATTTTCATTATGAAAATGACCGTTCGATCTAGACCATTTTCCGAACTGGAAAATGCCTGTCCATCAGAAATATCAAACCACTTTCTGAACTGG
>JZKD02S0197539.1:0-15077 GCA_000966675.3 Picea glauca
GCTTCTAGATGACATATGAGGGTCCTCCAACTTTGTAAGGCCATAACTCTCAAACCGTGAGGAGTTATGTGACATTCCACATACCACCAGAAATGGAATGCCATGTACTATCCATCTAGAATAGTATTACCTTCAAATATAGCAAAAAACATATCATTATCCATCAAACAAACTTGGGCCCATTACCCAAACCTGGGTTCTCCAACTTCACATGGTCATAACTCTCTAACTATGAGTAGTTATGTGATGTTATACATACCATCAGAAATGTAATGACAAGCACTATCCATCTAGGATAGTTTCCTTGACAAATTCACTGTCCTTCATCTCATTGTTCCACAATTAATCATGGGTTCTATTACTCCGCAAAGCCTCTTCTCGTGAGGGATTTCACCATAACGGGACCACTTTGGAGTTCATCCATATTTACTTCTTATCAACCATGAAAAAAAAATAATGAGTCATATTTAGATCAAACAATATTGGGTCCATTACCCAAACCTTTGTGCTACAGGGCTTTCTTCAAGAGTTGACATCAATGACAACCAACCTTAATCAACACAATCAACTCCTCGATGTTGTGCGGACCTGGGGGGAAAGTGCACAAGTTGATTGGATCCCCTCTCCTTGAGAGACTAGTCAAGAAGTAAATGTCCTCAGTCATTGGATTCAATGAATTCTCCTCAAGGATGAATGCCTTTGCATCAAGATTCCAGTAATCTATCAATGCATTTAGCAACCTGGGTTGTGCCCTCATAAACGGACACTGGAAGAACTTTAGCAACCCACATTGCGACAAAACAACGATAGAAGCAGGGTCCTCAGAGACCAAAAAATCAATTTCCTCATTCTCCCTCTCTCTCCAATGCACATACATCTTGCAAAATAACAAATGGATGGAGAGTTCACTCTTGCATTTTCATTTTTTAACTTAGTTGAGGGTGTACATGGGCTATCTTAGGGAAAATCACGTGTGTACGCATGCAGTTCATCTTCTGCCTACGTGTACATGTGAGTTGTGCCTGGACAACCCATGTACACATAGGGACGACCTTTTTAAAGGTTAGTTCCCCCCCAAAACACAAAAACAAATGCAAAAATGAAAGATAGAAATGCAAGAGAGGTTAATGTGTACTTACTTGGTCCAAACGGAAGTTTGTTTCGTCCACTGAAGCTCCCATAATCAACTATTTCAAAAAAGAGGTGTTTTTTGACTTTTGGTCAATTCTCAATTTATAATGGTGATAATGAGCTGCCAGATTTCTATTTATAGACTTTTTGGCCCCTTTTTGTCATTTTTTGGACCCTTTTGTCATTTTTTCTATCTTGAAAATCGTTTAGTATGGTTCTTGAGTTTCTCGGGGGATGTTACAATAAGAGTTACTTTTGGTATTTTGGATTTGTTTTTTGAGAGTTGGGTCATTTTTAAAGGTCTTTTGGTAAAAAGTCATTTTTTCAACTTTGTGCATGTAAGATAAGATTCCACCTCCACTTGTTTCACCTCGTTGTCTTTTTCGTTTTTCCATAGGATCGATCCCACCGAATTGTGACATGGAACCCTCACTCCTACTCTAGAAGTGTTGTAATTTAGTGGTAGAGCCTACCTTCAGATGGATGCCTTAGGTAGATCCTGGTTTCATTTCGATGTCCATGCCATCACTAATGACTATAGGCTTGGGAGTCCTTATTAGTTTTTCCTGATTACGTGTTTGAGCCTCATTTGCATGATTCATTATCACTCTCGACCTCACCCTCGGGACTCCCAAAACACAAATGGGTCTTCTCTTAATCCCTTTTCAGACCCTCTAAACATGAAAAGATTGTCGAGTGATATTATTTCCCTTCACGCTCGCTAAACTGAAATTTGAAGGCATGTCTATCCGACGATAGTTTACCCCTTTTTCATTCTAGATGGTCAAAAGTATGAACAAAGGTATACTCTAGGAGCTTCGTTTCTCTATAATAGTATTCTCAAGTATATATTTAACCCCTTTTCATGCCCGAGGGACTAAACTTACGATAAAAGGAACCCCCATGGAGTCCATAGTTAATCTCTTTTCAATCTCCCTAAAATTGAAAATATAGCCGAGTGACCTTGTTTCTTCACACTCATTAAATTGGTCCATAAGAAAATCACTTACGGAGTCCATATTTAAGCTCTTTTCAGACTCCTTAAATATTAAAATATTTATGAGTCATATTGTATTTTTCACACTCGTTAAAATGATTTTTAATAGACATATGTTCGGTGCTAGTTTACCCCTTTTTCGAGCCAACTAGACTACCTTCGAAAAAGGTACCCCAGTGGAGTCTTATTTTACGTTTTTTCAGACTCCCTAAAAATGAAAAACCATCGAGCTTACCTTCTATGGGATCGTTAAATTTACATCGAAGGGCGTTATCATTGTGTCTTATTAATCGCATTTGCATTTCTGTGTCTTTGGCCTAATGTTGGCTCCATTTTTCTCTCAACTGAACCATCTAAAGCATGTTTCATATGCAAGCCTTGTAGCACTTTGCCTCTACGTCTTGACACCTTGACCCATGGAGGATTTTTCCTGAGTGTCCTTTTCCTGCATATGTCCCCTTTCTTTGAGCATCAATGTGTTCCTTGCACTTGGAACTAGTATGTATGCAACACTTGATCCTCCTTTGTAACATATAATTCTTTATTATTTTTCAAAAATTTCCAAGATTATTGAAAAAGACAAAAAATCAAATATACCCCAAAAAGAGGAAGGGAAAAGTATTTTCCTTTTTGTTGACAACACAATGAGTCGTCGTTGGAAAAAGCACATCCTTTCATTTGTTCGTCAAGCTCTACGATTCAATATGACCTTAGGAAGATGTTCTCGCTACATATAGTTGTGTCCTCCTCCGTTTGGTTCTCCTTCCAAACATTTGGAGAGTTCATGTTGCCTCCTACATCATGACCTTATGTCAATTCCATTCTCCCCGAGTCTCATATTTTGTCATGATTTTTTTCAAGGAAAGTATTACTAAAATTGAGTTGGCCCTTCTGCAGTTTGTCTCTTGTCCTCATGCATGACCACCCCGAAATGCCAATCAAGTCCTTGCTCAAAATCAATGAAGTTTTATGCCTAATCATCAATATCCTCTTGTTTGTTCCTGACAAGTTGTCGAAGACCTCTGGGTAGAGAAGTCGTACACTCATATTACACTGCTACCCAAGTTTTGAATATTTTGAAGTTGTTTCTTGAGCTCTGAAGACCTCATCTCCAACCATCAGGTGTCATTGGTTTCTTGAAGATGGATACTATACTTGTATATCTTTTGATTTTTGAGATGTAGATCCGTTGTGTACTGCTCACGGATACAGTTTATATAGTTATATGACATGGATCTGCAGTGTATTTGATTGGCATCCATGATTTTATTTCATCCCGAGCATGGGTATGCCCACCTCGGTGAGAGAAATTGTTATGTTTGCATATGGCACCTCCTGAACTCTAGTCACTGGGCTCACTCGCGTCGTACAATGGTGAATATTTGTAATGTATTTCAGCCATCAGATTCTCTTCTAACCTCACACATTAGGGGGCATCTATTATAACCCTAAATTTCACCATACATGCATACTTGGCATAAGGCCATCTAACTTTCTATATTTTCCAAGCCATCACTGAACAAGCTATTCAAAAAACCATTTCTTTGAATGTGTACACACCCTGCACCACTACTACCCATGTACACATGCATGTTGACCCACTACAACCCACATACACTCAAATAATACCGTGATAAGTGGAAAATTGCATAGGATACTAGTTTTTGGGCCGTTACCTAACCATTTGACTTCCCATAGCTAGTCACCCCAACCATTACAATCCTTTTTGGCCTATAAAAGAAGGGGTTGGGGTCCCATTGCAAAGAGAAGCATGAGAGCAAAGAAACTCTGCCCACTTTATCAATCCCCCTTTTCCCCAATTGCAAATCCCTTTACCATTTCCCTAAGAGAGAATTGAAGAGGAGAAGAAGACATGGAAGGAGTTGGTGCATGGTGAAGAGGAGCCCAAGAGCAAGTTCGAGGAGAAATTTCGGTCTCATTTTGTAAGTAACTTATTGTGATATTAATATAAAGAAGTAATTTTTTCGTCCCGCCAAATGACATCTTAAATTTATATGATTTGTTTACATTTCTTGTTTATGATGTCTAACCCACTAATCCATATGTAGAATGCATGCTTCTAGTTTCTTGTTTGTCTTTTGATGAATGCAGGTCAGCCTTGGGAGGATATTTGCAGTCAGGAAACAACCAAGTGCAAAGGGATCGACACTGGACACAGAGTTTAAGGTAGGCATACCAGATCCCTCTCTCTTGTCTCTTATGTATGATTGTGGGGTAATGTTGGGATAGTGGTTAAAATTAGGAGACTTTAGATGGTTTGGTATTCCTACACTTTAGACCCTTGGTGTAGTCCGTAGATGGGTTTTCCCACTATAGCAACTAGGGAGCCATTCTTCATGAAGTTAATTTGGTGAAGATATCTGCAATCTTCTCATGTGTAGGAAGGTACTACATGTGTATGATTTTCCTCTGCATCATATCTCTGGAATAAGGATGTTTCATCGCATTGCATTTCAATCCATCAGGAAACACTGGGTTCTTAGTGAGTTTTAGTCACGTCTTGTGTTCATCATCATAGGATCCATATCATGGTCAAGTAAATATGTCAGAATATTGTGAAGACACATTTCTTCGCACACTCTATGCTTATATACTTTGCCTTTGTGGTTTTCAAGGCCACATAGTTTTTTTTTTCTTTTGTATTAGGAAACCATGGCAAACTTCATGGTAAAACATCAACTAGATGTGTTCTTTCGGTCCACTTGTAATTTCTGCTCAATCTGAATCAGTATATCCTGCATACTCAGTTTCACACTAGAGGCATATCTCATTCCATATCCAAATGTGCCTTGTATATATCTCAATACATTTTTTGTTGTTGTCTTAGTAAGTTTGTCTTGGCTGACTCATGAAATGACTAGGCACATTCAATGCATGGTATGAATCCAGTATGGTGTTAACCAGATACATTTAATGATCCAATCATTTGTGGATTAGTCTCGTCTGAATCATAATCAATCTTCTTTTTTAAGTCCATCACAATGGATTTTTCATTTTTTCATACTTAACTTCTTTAATATTTTCATTGTATATTTTCCTAGACTCAGGAAAATATTATCTATCCTTTGTCATACTTCTTGTCCCAAGAAGTAGTGCATCATACTCGGATTCTTCATCTCGGCTTCAGATGTCAAGGATTACTTGTATCTAGCAACAACTCTTTATGAATAAGTCATAAGGATCAAGTTCTCGTCACCAACACTGTATAGGTTTGGATCAACAATACTCTTGCTGAAACTCATCAAGAATTTATATATCTTCTATAGTTTCCAACTCATGGATGGTAGTATGGATGGAAGTGTATCGGGTTCACTGGGTCAAGTGTCTCATCATAGACAAATCCCTCTGTTTATGAGAAACCTTTGGCTATAGATATCATTTTTTTATTTCTCGACACTTCCATCAGTTGCATGCATGATCTTGTATATCTACTTGGAAGTTACCACAGACTTCCCTTTCTAATCCCTGAATAATATCCTATGCACCATTCTTTAAGATATACTGGTATTATTTTGTTATGGCATCTTTCCATACCAATTCTCTTGTTTATTCTCTAAGACAATGATTATCAACATCAATGAAGTGGCTCATGACTAAACGGTAGCTCAAAAATCTCTTTTTCTTTCTCAGAATGTGCCTTGAGAGGCTTGTATGCTTCTTTGCCTCTTGTAGAGTGAGTCTAGGTAGGCATGTTATGCCTTACTGCAATATCTCTGAACATATCAACTGGAGATCCTGGATAACCCGGAGTAATGTCTATCTCCCTCTAAATTGCTGAAGGGGGAGAAGGTATTTTCTCACTGTCAATAACCATCTGAGATTCTCTGGTTCTTTGAAAAACTATCTCTTCTTCAAGGACAATGTCTCTTTTTGTCTCAATCTGTCTCTTACTAGATATGTCTTTGAAGATTCACTGTATCCTTTCTTCCTAAAGGATCTATCTTGGACTTCTTCTCTTTGGGTACATGAATGTATATGGTCATGTACATAGTTTGCTTCATATCTCATCTAATATGTTGCCTTCTGCAACCTTCACTATGGCTTCCTCATGGTTATCACCTGTGACCTGAACAAGGTCAACATAACAACAAGCAATAATAATACTCTTTTGATAATACTAGATAAAACAATAATCGAATAATCATCACAGTAGCTCCTTTAGAGATATCACTTGTGACCTATCTGAAGAAATGATCAAAAGTAAGAAATATAATACGAAATGAGGTCAACACTCTTCTAGTTTTGTGATCAAACATTCCTCCATGGTAACTTGGGATCAACACAAGAAGTTTCTCCTAGAGGAGATGTTAGTTGTATATGTTACATTAAGCATTCATCTCAATATTCTCACATGATACCAAGTATAATACTTTACAAAGACTGTTACCTCAACTATAGTGTTTACCTGTAAAGGGGTAGTAATCTACTTTGTCATGTGTAATTTTGAATCTTATCAGCTCAATTAATCAAACCTATAACTTGGAGTCTTGTCCTCAAGAATGAGTGTGTGTTTCTTTTCTTCCAAGTCTCCTTCACTCAAGATAACAAGTGCTTTCTTCAACATGTCTTTTGTACTAGGAAAATATGCTATCTTGACAGAAGGTTGGTTTAGATAATAAACTCTATGATCTCAACTTTAATCCATATAATACATTGACTTTAATTTTGACCAAAGGTTAGTATGATGTTCATAGCTTCAACATGCAACTTAGATCAAAATAATGTCATAACAAATAGATGCATATCAAAATAATCAAACCTGGGTTTCATTATTCTTTTGAAAGTATTGGATCTTGAGATCCTTCTGGATCTAAGGTAAGATATCCCTTCTTTTGTAAATACCCTTTAAAGCTTAATAATTTAAACATATGTGAGTACATACCTCTGATAGAATTTGCAGGTAGTGGCACCAGCTAGTAGCAACAGTAATAATTACCAACTCTTAAAAAATTCAAGGGTGACTGCAATTGGTACTACAGCTGATACTTCAAGGGATAGTGCAACTGTAATTGATACTGCAACTAATTCTGAAACTGCAACTGCAACTTAGGGTTTTATGAGGAAACCCTAATTTTTCAAACTTCAAATTTTGAAATTCTGATCTAGGGGCTAGATGGTACAGTGAGATTTCTGAAAATCCAAAATTTCCCCCCTCAAACTTGACCAATGGATTTCTGGACTGGTGCTTCTAGTTTTCTAGTGCTTCTGGTTTTCTGGTGCTTCTGGTTTTCTGGTACTTCTAGTTTTCTGTTACTTCTGGTACTAGTGAAAACTAGGGTTTCACTGTCTGGGAGTTCTATCCACTCAAAATGTGCACTGAAGGTGCCAAAGAGTTCCTTGGGATAGGGAACACTTTTCTAGATGGATTTTGGGCTGAAATTCCTCTTCAATAAAATCCCTAATTTTCTTGTACGACAATAATGACAATTTTCTTTTTTCTTGTGAAAGATGCTTGTGCAATGGGTTATTCAAGACCTATGCTCTAATACCATGTTGATTTTTCATAAGAATTAGGTTAATCATGTAGTTCATTTCAATTTCATCATGTCTTAAACATAAACAAGAATGTTGTAGCAACCAAGATCATAAGAAGAAACACCATGCACAAGAACACAAGAAGTATCATGGGAAACCCTTTTCAACGAGGGAAGAAAAACTAGCCAAATCCTTTAATATATTCTTCAAGATAAAGACCTTTCACCACCAAGAATGACTTAGCACACAAGAAGGTGCTTAATCCCTAGAACCCTAGCGCCCAAGAGAGGTGCACACCTTTAGCCAAGTAGAAGTGTTTTCTGAAATTTCCAAACTCCTGAGAAAGATATAATTCTAAAATGGAGAATCATCTCTTACTTATATTAGACGTTGGCCAATCAACAAAGGTGTCTATTGTCTCAACAGGGCTAACCTTTCTAAGTCAACTATATTATTATTATTATTATTAATATTAATATTAATATTAACTATCTTTTACATTTATTATTAACCATATTAAGGTGGGGTCGACCTGTACCCTTTACATAACAATTAGGGTTATAGGTATGTCTGACTCTTGAACAATATATAACAAAGGATCTGATACACCCACTATTTCTAATCCACTAGGGGCAAATCCATAGGGATGTCACAGCTCCAATTCACTGCATTACACAGAGGAACCTGGTCTTCACACATTCACCTGTGCTTGTCCACATGCATTTCCACTCTACATATTTGTTTTCCCATTGCCACCGACAAGAGAATCATATGGAGTCTTCTCATCAACTCTGCTACTTAGAGGAGGCTATCAAATCATCTTCATTTCTGTTCACATGACGATGTGCCCAACACTTTTGGGATTTCACATGTTCACCTTGTGCTCATCTACATGCACATCCTAACTCAATAGATCGCCTTTCAACCAGATGATCATCTGGAGTTCTTATCACTTACATCATGGAGGAGTTCATCTCTATGTTCCTGGATCTATCTCAGGTAGGAAACACGTACCCTTCTTAGGGGATTTCTCTCAAGTTTGTAAGCGGAGAGAAAGACTCGAATAGTTGGTATGTTCCACATCTCATAGGTTTGTAAGCTGGAGGATGCCTACCATAGTTGCATTCATAAACATTCCCTTCCTCTCTTTCTCTCTCTCCCCCTCCGTCCCTCACCCACCCCCTACCACACTCTCCCTCCCTCCCTGTGTCTTTCCCTCCCTCTGTTTCTCTCTCTCTCTCTCTCATTATCTCTATTGAGATTTTATATTATTTGCAGTGAAAGTTGAGTCGAGGTGAATCGACTGATGGTTGAAGTTGAGGTAGATCAATAGAAAGTTGAAGTCGAGGTGGATCGATAGCAGGTCAAAGTCAAGGTAGATAAAAAACAAGTTGAATTCTGAGGGAGTCGACTGGGTAAATTTGAATTCAAAGTTGAAGATATTGATGACAAGAGGTCAAAGTGAAGGCATGATACGAACTACTAGAGATCGAATGAAATCCAGTTGATAGTCGACTGGTAAACCCAACTTGGATTCAACTGTAACAAAATCTCAGGATTTGCAGTATTTGTAGCCAATGATATGCATGGATATGTAACCATTTTTGGGCCCCAATGTTTAGGGTTTTTCTTGTTTTAAAGCCTGTAAAGAGGCAGGTTGTAAGGCCATAAAGGATAATGTTGTAAAGTTGTTGTGAGGTAATCGTAGGATGAACTTTTGTAGGTTAATGCATGTGTAAGTGTAAGTTGTTGGTCTTGTTGAATTCTGAGGGATTCGACCGGGTAAATTTGAATTCGAAATCAAAGATATTGATGACAAGAAGTCAAAGTGAAGGCATGATACAAACTACTAGAGATCGAATGAAGGCCGACTGGTAAACCCAACTTGGATTCAACTGTAACAAAATCTCGGGATTTGCAGTATTTGTAGCCAATGATATGCATGGATATGTAACCATTTTTGGGCCCCAATCTTTAGGGCTTTTCTTGTTTTAAAGCCTATAAAGAGGCGGGTTGTAAGGCCATAAAGGATAATGTTGTAAATTTGTTGTGAGGTAATCGTAGGATGAAATTTTGTAGGTTAAGGCATGTGTAAGTGTAAGTTGTTGGTCATGCCTATGTAAGCCGATTTGACTATAGGGTTGTTCTTGCGTGTGCAAGAGGGTATGATGTCAATTGTGTCTTAGGTTTGGAACAAGGTTGAACATTTAACCTTTTATTCTAAATGAATAAGACAACAAGAGAGCAGAACACTCAAAGGAATGTTTCTTTTCTCGGTTAAGGGTTTCTAGTGTAAAATCTTGGTGGACTATGTGATTGCTTATGTCATTTGCATTCTTTATTAAATTATTCTTCTCTTCTCCTAGGATTAGTGTGGAAGTCTTATTCATTTCCTGACATGTGGTATTAGATATTAGGTATGCCATGACAACTGGGTTATCAGAGCGGTGTAATGCTTTGGTGAGTATATCAGATCTTGATTTGCAAATCTTGAATATGGAACTAAACCCTAGGTACAGTAAGAGTCGTAAGTCATAAATTGTGTTAAAGATTGCGGTAAAGAATCACGAGAATTTCTAGAATAGAGATTGAAACATTCAATGGCTAGAATTTTGAGCTTTGGAAGCTTAAAATGGAATATCTTCTTGTATATTGAGAAAAATGGACAACGATATGTCCAGGTACCCAACTGACAGGCATGTCGATGGAAGAATGGGAGAAAATCGAAAGAACAACAAGAAGTATGATTTGGATTTGTCTTTCATATTCGATGCTACTAAATATCTCAGGTGAATATTCAACGAAGAAACTGTGGGAAAAGTTCAGAATCTTATACTAGTCGATATCTCTGGTAAATATGATTTTTTTCAGAAACAAATTGTATCTTTTGAGGATGAGTGATGGAAATTTAGTGACTGAGCATTAAAATGTGTTTAATACTATGTTAAGATAGTTATCATCCATGGACATAAAGATCACTAATGAGGAGAAGTGTATCAATCTATTATATTCTTTTCCAGACTCTTGGGATAGCTTAGTCATGTCTATTGGGAGTAATTTAGCCACACTAGCGCTAGAGGATGTGGTTTATTCTCTATTGTTAAAATAAATGAGAATAAATAGCATGGAATGATTGATGAAAGATGCTCTGGTAGTGAGAGATTGACCAGTAGACAAAGATAAAGGAAGATTCTCTGGTAGAAATTGTAAGTCGAAGGGTAGATTTGATTCCCCAATTCAGTCGACATGAAGATGCTAGAAATGTGGAAAAGATGAGAATTATAAAAAGGACTATAAGTCAAAGGATTTTTTTTTTAGTATTGCATCTGACGAGAAGCAGATGAATGAGATAAATATGACCTTGGATAAGGGAGGTGATGTGTATGTGGTGTCAATCGATACATAGAGGGATCAATATGTTTGTTTTGATCGACTCATGAGCATCGTATCATATGACACCACATAAAGAATGGTTATGTGAATATGAACGATATGATGGGGGTGATGTGTTCTTGGGAGACGACTCGACAACCAAAATTATCAGACAAGGAAGAGTGTGACTGACATTGTAGGATGGGAGGAAAAGGACCCTTCCAGGTTTTATACACATTCTGGGTTTGGAAAGAAACCAGATATATGTCATCAAGATGAATGATGTAGGTATGCATACTTTGTTATAGAAGGATTCATGAAAGATGGTCAAAGGTGTGATGGTATTAATGAAAGGATTTTGGATTGGTACCTTGTACAAGATGTTAGGGAATGTCAACTGGACTGGATGAAACAACATCATTTCTCCTTAAATTGACTCGACAAGACATGATGAAATCGACCCAACCAGGATATGGCATGATAGGATGGGACACATTGGAGAAAAATGACTTCAAGCTATGAAAAGAAAAGGTATGATCAAATTTTATCCTGAATGTAGTTTAGAATTTGACTTTTGTGAACATTTAATATATGGGAAACAAATTCGGGTGAGGTTCCCATATGGAGTGACAAAGGAAAATGGGATTCTAGAACTGGTGCATAATGATGTGTTTGGCCTGGTTACAATGCCTTCACTTGGTGGATCCCCATATTATGTCTCCTTCATAGATTATTTTTCCAGGAAGACATGGATATATTTCCTGAGGAAAAAATCAGAGGTTTTCAAGAGATTTAAGGAGTTTAAAGATCTTGTGAAAAAACAGACAGAGAAGAGGATTAAAGTGTTGAGAATTGACAATGTTGGTGAATTATGTGGAAATGAATTTGATCAATTTTGTAAGAAATGTGGCATATACCACATCATATACCCCACAAAAAAATGGAGTTTTTGAGAGAATGAACAAAATGTTGATGGATAAGGCAAGGAGCATGCTCAGTGGTGTTGGGATCGCACACGAATTTTGGGCAGAGGCAGTTGAAATTGCAATATATATGGTGAATATGTCTCCTTCATCGACGCTAGTCTACAAGAATCCAAATGAGGTGATTTATGGTAATAATTTGTCGGTGGAACATATCAAATTATTTGGCTGTGATGCATTTTTGCATGTTCCCAAGGAAAAGCAGAGAAAGTTGGACAAGAAGGTAGTAAAATTTATTTTCATCGGATACAAAGAAGGGATGAAAGGAAATAAGATCTAGGATCCTCCATCAAGGACAACAATGTACAGTCGATATGTGGTATTCAGAGAATTCATAGGTGAGTCTGAGCTCAAGGAAGTTGTTTAGACTGAGAATAATCCTGATATGATGTGGTTTGAACTGAGGAATGAATAATATGATTTAGATGAGTCGACTGAATCTGAGGAAGAGGTGGAAAAATTGACTCCAGTGATAAGGAGGTCATAAAGAGAAATAAAACCATTAGAAAGGTATAGTCCTCCCAACTTCCATTCTGAATTCATCTTAACTGAAATCAACTCAACAGAGGGTAAACTATGGAAGGATGACATGGTCGAAGAGATGGAATACTTGTACAAGAATGAGGCATGGGATTTAGTCAAGTTACCTAGTGGAAGAAATCTCATCGGTAGCAAGTGGGTGTTCAAGAAGAAGGTGAATATTGCAAGACAAGTTGAGAAGTTCAAAGCTCAACTGGTAGTGAAAGGATATTCCCAAGTTGAGGGAGTCAAATTCGGTGATATTTTCCCCTGTTGCAAAAATAACTTCCATTAGAGTACTAATGTCTCTGTATGCAACACTCGATCTAGAGATAGAAAAGATGGATGTAAACAAAACATTCCTACATGGGGACCTGGAAGAAGAAATCTACATGAAACAACCTGGAGGATTTGTAGTAAAGGGAAAGCAAGAGTTGGTGTACAAACTTAAAAAAACCCTTTATGGTCTAAAGAAATATCCAAGGATGTGGTACCAGAAGTTTGACACATACATCCTTAGTTTGGCATTTGTGAGAAGCAAAGTTGATCACTGCATATATTCCAAGGAATATGGTGGCAATTTCATATATGTATCTTTGTATGTCTATGACATGTTGTTGATTGGAAACAACATGGATGTAATAAAGGAGGTGAAGAAGCAACTATCCTCCAAGTTCAACATGAAGGATCTCGATGAAACTAACTTCATTTTGGGAATGGATATTAAGAGAGATCAATCTACTATAAATATCTAGTTGAATCAGACGAATTACATTGAAAAAGTTCCAAAATGATTCAACATGTAGGATTGCAAACCGATGAAGGTGTCAATTCCCGTGGGAGAAAGGCTTACTGCTGAACAGTTTCCAAAGACATAGGAATATACATATGATGTGGCATGTGTTCCCTATGGAAGTTCAGTTGGTAGTATAATGTATCCGATGGTATTCACTTGACCATACATTTCCCATTCAATGGGAGTGTTGAGAAGGTATATGTTGACACCTAGAAAGGAGCACTAGAAAACTGTCAAGAGAGTATTTAGGTATTTGTGTGGCACAAAGGACTATGATATATGATACCAAGGAAAACCTGGAGGTGGTGATGGTAAATTGGATGTGCATGGTTTTGTCAACACCAACTGGGTTGGATATCTGGATCGATGGAGGTCAACCAATGGATATGTCTTCAATATGTTTGATGGAGCAATAATCTAGATGAGTAAGAAAAAGGTGGTTGTAGCCTTGTCGAAAACAGAAGTTGAAAACATGCAAGCCACTCATGGAAGAAAAGAAGTGGTATGGCTTCAAAAGTTGTGTTCAAGAATTAGGTTTGAGAAGAGAGCTATGAAGGTAAGTTGCAACAGTCAAAGAAAAATATTTATGGCAAAGAACCCTACTTATCATTCAAATACTAATGACATTGATGTACAAAACCATTTTGTAACAGACATGGTGGAAAGTAACAAGGTGCTACCAGAGAAAGTACACACATTGGAAAACATAACAGACTTGTTGACCAAGTATGTGAGTGTTGTGAAGTTTTCTTGGTGTAGAGAGGCAATGGGCATTGTTTCCCTGGGTTTGTGAACGAAAATTCAAAAATCTCTTGTTTCAACAAAGAAGATAACAAGTGGGAGAATGTTGGGTTGTTATATTTTTTGCAGTGAAATTCAAGTCGAGGTGAATCGATTGATGGTCAAAGTTGAGATAGATCGACAACAAGTCGAGTTCAAGGTGGATCGACAATGGATCGAAGATGAGCTAGATAGACAACAAGTTGAAGGTTGAGGGAGTCGACTGGGTAAAGTTGAATTCAATATATCGATGACAAGTCAACTGAAAAGAGGTACAAGTGTGGGCATGATATGAACGACTAGAGACCCACTGAAGGTTGAATGGTAAACCTGACTTGGATTCGAATATAACATAATCCCAAGATTTGTGGGGTTTGTAGCCAATGATATGCATGGATCTGTAACCATTTTTGGGTGTCAATATTTAGGGTTTTTCCTATTGGAAATCCTATAAAGAGGCATGTTGTAAGGTTGTAAATAATAATGTTGTAAATTTATTGTGAGGTAATCATAGGATGCACTTTTGCAGGTTAATGCATGTGTAAGTGTAGGTTGTTGGTCATGCATATGTAATCCGATTTGGCTACAAGGTTGTTCTTTCCTACGCAAGAGGTTATGATGTCGATTGTGTCTTAGATGTGGACCAAGGTTAGACATGTAATCTTTTATTCTAAATGAATAATACGAAAAGAATGAAAAACACTCAAATGAATGTTGGTTCTCCTAGTTAAGGTTTTCCATGGTAAAATATCAATGTACTGTGTAATTTCTTGTGTCATTTGCATTCTTTATCAAATTATTCTTTTCTTCTACTAGGATTAGTGTGGAAGTTTTCTTCATTTACTGACACTCTTTGTCTCCCTCCACTTCCCTCTCTCTCCCTTCCCCTCTCCCCCCATATCTCATTACCTCTGTGTCCCTATCTCCTCCCATCCATCTCTCTCACATTCTCCCTCCACCCCTTCTCTCTCTCTCTCTGTATTTATTGCTCAATCTATTCACC
>JZKD02S0197572.1:12388-22418 GCA_000966675.3 Picea glauca
GTGAAGGAAGGAGGCTCAAATTAGAAGGTTGAATGCATGCTTTCATAACTCGACTTTACACTTCAGAAAATAGACCTTGGACATGAGTTCAAAATTAGAACTTGAATTTACACTTCAGTTACAACTCACCCTTGACTTGATAATGCATGTCATGCCAAAACGACAAGTGACTCGACCTTGACTGGACATGCATGCGGACTACTCAACATGCACATGACATGCATGCAACTTGTCATGCATGTAACATGCAACTCAACATGCAACATGCATGCAATGCATGCAACTTGTCATGCATGTAACATGCAACTCAACATGCAACATGCATGCATGCAATATGCAACATGAATGCATGCGACATGCAACAAACTTGACAACTTTGACTTTGACCTAGCATGCAACTTTGACTTTTACAACTAGACTCTTTACATGGCAATTCAAATTTCTTCAGGGTGGATTATGTCATACGTGCCAACGCACTAAATCAATACATTTACATCATTTGCAATATCGGGAAGATTGTTTGTTTCTAGCTCATAGGAATTTTATGTTCAACCTAACTTTTGCTAGATGCCTTGACTTTTTCTCATGGCTCATAAGGCTTGAATAGGCTCACAGAGGTTGTACGTTCCCCATGACTTTTGCACTAGTTTGTCTATGCTCACAGAGGTTGTACGTTCTCCCTGACTTTTGCACTAGACTGTCTATGCTCACAGAGATTGTACGTTCCCCCTGACTTTTGCATTAGACTTACATCTTGACTCACAAGATCATATAGCATCTCGTTCGTCATGACTTTTGGTTTGAATCACAGAGGTTGTACGTTCCCCTAGCTTTTGTCAATACCTCACAAGACTGATTGATTCTCCAAATCTCCTTGGCTAGCCTCAGGGTGGCACATATGGCCTCTCATTGGAGAATGACTATCTATGCTACCAAATTTAACACTGTGAACTATCTCTCATCATCATATGCCCCTGTATAGTCATGCAAGCTCCTATATCCTCTTGCATCATCATGTATCCAAGGTGTACTTCCGGATCAACCTCTACATGGATGTCGGCCAATCCTAGAACACAAATGGAAGTTTCCTCATAACTGCCCCTAGCTCTATAATCCCCATGTGTATGTGTATGGACAACTGTCTCAAAACTACCCATGAATGGTGGTCCTTGTGACACCTAAACATCCTCTAGCATCTCCTTGTCATATCCCTCCATAACCATCAGTGATCTTGGGTATCCCTCACACAAATCCCTCATCTGGTGCTCCTCTACCAAACCACCGACATCCTCTGGCAAAGTAACTGAAGTAAGCATTAGACTCTCTACTGAGGTAGATGTAGTAGATCCCTGACTAGTCTCCTCAAGGAGCTCCTCTAATATGGACCCTGATTCTGGAAGGGTTGTTTGTGCACCTTCCAAGAATCCTCGCGTGCTCACCAACTCACGAGTGAGTCGATCCACCTCAATATCCTTCTCCCTCAGTTCCCTATGATACATCTCGCCAACCTCCAATAGGTAATCTCTATCCATCAATAATTGTTGATAGTCGACCCTCATCACAGTCACTCTCTCCTTGAGTGTATGGAAGTCATCAATGGAAAGGCCCCTATCTAAACTATCATGTGCCATCGAGGCCCTCCAACAATATCCTGCCACCAAGGCGTGTGTATCATCAATGCATCTAGTGGTTGCCATGATCATGTCCTCACTGACTCTCAACTATCCTGTCAAGTGTCGTGACTCTTGATCACCATCCTGCTGAGGTGCTACCTCATGACTCTCGCTACTAGGGTCAACAATGGAATCCCCATCAACACACTCATCAAGAGATAAGGCACTGAACCGTCCATTGTCCTCTGTGTTATTGGGTCCTCCTGTGTGCTCACTTTACTAATGTCTTTTGCACCTGAATCCCATACAGATGTGTCCAAACATGAGATATGGTCATCTCGACTAATAAGGAGTGCATCCTCATCACTATAGACTGGTCCTGGAAGTGAGTATCCCAACAAGTTGTCGGTCTCCACAACTTAATCTAACAATTGACTCCCCAAAAGAGGTGACTCGCTCTCCTCATACTGATAGGTATGTATATAGTCAACTGGCTCCAAGCCATGCCTCTCCTCCTAGGCCTGTAGATCCATATGTACCTTTTGTTCAAAAGCTACACAAGGTTCCTCTACCACCTTCGGAATGCTATTGATATCCTCCTGTGTCATGTCTATCATAAATGTCCGAGAAGGTAAGGATTGTGTCACACTCAACTCCATGGGAGGAACAATATCCCCCATGCATGACCTCATACCAAGTGTTAACACATCTGAATCCTCACAAGTGTCACCACTATGATGAAGTGTTGAGTCCTCAACACTGTCTGATAGGGATGCTAAAGAACATGTGCTATCATCCTATCCATCCAACTTTCCATCAAATGTGCAAGATTCATGAGACTGCTCTAATGAGGCATCTAAGGCCTCATCCTCATACTCATCCTCCTCATCACCATCATTGTCATAGTGCACCTCAATAATATGCACATTCCCCTTGCCCCTGCATCTATCATCTGGATCCCAAGGCTCTTTGCAATGGTAGCAAAGTTCCTTTCCGTTTGTTTCTATTGATCCTTGAGGCTCTAATCTCCTTATTTTCTTTTGATAAGTTTGTCAATTTTGAGACTTGCACTCATGAATTTCAATAAGTGTTTTCTCCAAATCATTCTCTAACTTCTTACGTTGTTCTAACATCTCTTCTTTTATTGCTGCAATTTCCTTCAAATTATGTTCTGACCTTCTTTTCAATTCTTGCAAAAGTTCCATCCTCCTAGACATTAGATTTACTCACAGGTTGGCAGAGGAATTCGCTTTGATACCACTGTAATGTTCCCAAACAGATTTGCTTGGAACATTGAGGTTTTTATGTGTTTTTCTGGTTGTGGTATTTTGTCAAACACTTTGCAGATTTGTCTTTTAGACTTGCACTAGGGTTTATTGAGATAGTTTTAATGATATTTGCAGTAAGTAAAAGATAGAAATGTATCCAATAACATATACACAACAAGATACAGTAGAAGCAACTCAATAAAATGCCACAAATATCTCAGATCTGAATTTAGTTATCATAATATAGCTGACCTCATAAAAAATGGAGCAGATCTGGAATACATGTAGAAGAATGATGTGTGTGGCTAGTAGTGCCTCCAAAATACAGTAGAATGGTAGAGATATGAACTCTCAAGAGTCCCCAATGCTGAATACAAAAGATATCCAAGAGCCCTCGCTGTATGTGTTGCCCTCTTCTAGCAAAGTGCGCCCTTTCTAGCTATAGGAACCCAAGGAAACTCGCCCCCCTTGAAGATGACCACCAAATCACTGAAACCCTCGTCCAAAATGTAGATCGGGTGATGGGAAACTCCCCTGGTGAATATCCTAACTATTGGGTGAGATCTCACCCTACAAAACACTAGATCCAAGATGAAGAATGCACCCTCCTGAAGAGAAATGTGCCCCACTAGAGAATAGAGTGGATATATATGAGAATACCCCCGTATACTGATGCAAAAAAGCCCTGGGGTGATGACAATCAATCCGGGAATAAGATCTACAGCGAATCTAGCTTTCCCAAGCCAAATCGAATCTCTCTCCCTCAAGTGATGCACCCAACCTGCAGAAAACCTCCAACAATGTGCCCTGCCTCCACAGACTACCACTGAATGGAATAGAACTTGAGCGAAAATGGTGAGGGAGGAATCGTTCACCTCCTTGGCCAAGATTGGATCAGAAAAGGTGGAATCTTTCACCACCGAGCTGATCTCTAGGGTTTGTTCAGTCAAAACCCTCAAAACCCCCAAATATCATGGGCTCTCTAACAAGAAACTAGACATCAAAATGATAATCAACATAATGAGATAATAGAGGCCCCTATCTCTCTTTTATTCCCCCTCATCTTTTTTCTCCAAGTGACTTTTACTTTATTTTTATTATTCCTTAATTAAATCACTTTATTAATTAATTAGTCTTTTGCCTCTAAAAAGTGATTTATTCGTCCCTGTGGCTTCTCTATCCACTAAAAGTCACTTCTCATCATCTAATCCTGTAGTGATCTTCCTCCCAATTCCGATGAGCTATTACAATAAGAGGTTTCTCCAAGTATTATGCCCAAAATGACCTCCTTGGTGAAATTAATTAAAATATGACCCATGATAACTCAAAATTATGAAAATCGTCGGAATGCAACGGAACCAAAGCCAAGTTGTGCGGAATGGATCCTGATGATGAAATATGATGAACGATGCAAGTCGGGCCCAATAAAACCCCTCAATAACTCCTGAACTCGCTGTCACCCCCATCTGGCTACTCTGGTAGGCATAACACTCTGTAACATAATAATATTAAAAAATGGGGACATTACAGATTCACACCGCCATGCACATGCCACTCTCAATATCTCTGAAATTTAATTGGGAGGGAAGCAACATATCTTATATAAACTAAAGGCCATTTCAATTCTCACAAAATAAGGTTTTATGAGTGACGGAGTATGTCAAAAGGAATCTGTTAACCAAAAATATGCACTTTTTACCTAGTGACTGCAATTTGATCAATTTAAAATATTTAAATCAGTTTATTTGGAAATACAGGGTCTATGCCAAAAAGTCTTGAGAATTCCCAATACAGAACTTTACCATTTTAGATGATGCAATAGAAAGATTCACACTGCCATGCACATGCCACTCTCAATAGCTCTGAAAGTTAGTTGGGAGGGAAACAATTACATAAAATTAAATACAAGTAATTGACAGTTACTGCAGTCTATATTGCATTGGATGTTGGATCGATAAAACAGAAAAAGATGGATATCCATTACTTTGTATGGCCTTTAAATGTGCCTTGATCCATGAGTATGGTCTGCACTTGATCTTCCTTAGAATACAACATCAAAGGTGGAAATTTTGATGATTCATAGGCGCTATATTGCTATGCACAGTAACGTGGTTACCTTCATCGATCCACATTCTTTTCATTTCAATTGTCTACTATAACTTTTAACTAGAATCTGAGGTTTGGGGTGAAAGGAAATGCAATTGCTCATAAATGGAGTACAACTTGGATCCCCTTTGATCCTGTATATTGTGCATGCTTCTATCAAGGTGTATAAATGTTTTTTTTTAATAAAACAGTCACAGGTAGAGATGAAAAAAGAATACCACATGTTGCTTGGATTCTTTAGAGCCTTTCTCAGTTGTTTTGATATTTTTGGTAGGAAATTAAAAGGTGTCTTATGATATTCATAACACTCTGGTTGGTGATCTTGCTTTGAAAAGCTTTATCATACAATCTGCTCATAGAAGAGATCTCTCTTAACGTCATAATTTTACAAATATATGCCCAATCAATACAGGTTTGCAATCTAGTGGGCAGAATTCCCAAAGTGATGGGTCTCATGTAGGCTCATGTTGTTTGTGGACTTTGCATCAACTCATCCGGCAACTCAAGTTATGCTGGAAAGATATGTTTGCACATCTGTAACCCAATGATGAAGAAATACGGAAATTCTGTGAATACTCTTTAAGCTATGACATCTTCAGAGGTTAGATACAATATATTCTTGAGTTTTTATAACAAAGGTGCAGTCAAGGAACCAATCATCTAAAAGATAAATAGCTAAAGCGCATACTTAATGGAGTTGATTTGGTCTCCTCTGTTTATATTCCTTATAAATCTTAGTGGTAATTGAGGTATGGTATCTAACATCTTTGATAGCCTCCTAAAATGGAAGAAAACAACTTACCCATGTATTAATATTTTGGATTATGCCAGTTGAGACTGATTGAGTTGAGGAGACTTCTGCGATGGCTGAAGAGGCCAACAATGTTCCTAAAACAAACTCAATGGTTCACTAATTAATGGCAACTATGGTTGGTGGTTTCTTTACATTAAGCTTTAAAAAGAGAGCCAACATAGCCTATGTGAATCCATGAATCCACACAATGTTTAATAAATATAGTGTGCCTTGGACTTCCTATGTAAATTGTCTAGAACCTGGCATACTTCATCAATCTAATCTTACTGTCTATGTTAAGTTGTCTATGCAGATAGATAAGACTAAAAAAAAGAGACCTGGGCAACTTTGTATAAGATTTAATAAAAAACAAAGTGCAGACATAGAGAGCATAGACACAGGGGGTACTACCAAGGATGCCTTGGGATTTGAAATAAAACCTAAGAGTAGTCCTTCACTCGGTGATAACAACCTGTTTGTTTCATCTCCAGAAAGATGGTCATCATTTATATTCATGTAGGAGATTCTGCAGAGGAAGCATTTGAATCAATTTTGTCGTTTGATGTTCCTTCAAGCCCATCCTTTCCACAGGTAGAAATTTTTCATACCTCTATTTTGAAATGTAAAACTCCCAAGGACATTATTCGTGATATCATACAATCTTGAGAATGCTAGTAATGTTGGACAAATCGTTACTACTGCATGCAACTTAGAGGAAATTCCTGAATGGGGTGGCCTCTTGCGGAACCCTTCATTAATTTTACCTGGCCAAACACCATTTGGTGGAGTTGATCTCAACCTGGGTAAGATAGATTACTGAATTGGATTGGCATTGTAAGTCCTAGTCTACAACTTACCTATTTTGGAGCTCTTGCTTTTTCTATAAGAGTGATCAAACACCAATTTGGCTACATAGAGGGGTGGATGTCTCAGAGTTGTGGTCAAGAATGTATGATGGCTAATTCAGATCCTTGTGCAACTTTGTTTGTTGAGATGAAAATACCTTGTTACTCATCTATTTGTTCAAAAGGAACTTTTACTCTTTCAACTAGTGAGTTGTCTCATTTCTTGGTCCTTATGCTAGTAGTGTTGGAGAAATTGTTACTACTTTATGCAACTTAGAGGAAATTCCTTCATGGGGTGGCCTCTTACGGAACCATTCATTAATTGGACCTGGCCAAACACTGTTTGGTGGAGTTGTACTCAACCTGGGAAAGATAAATTACTGAATAGAATTGGCATTGCAAGTCATAGTCTACAACTTACCTATTTTGGAGCTCTTGCTTTTTCTATAAGAGTGATCCTAATTTGGCTACATAGAGGGGTAGATGTTTCAGAGTTGTGGTCAAGAATATATGGTGGATGTTTCAGAGTTGTGTGGTCAAGAATATAGATCATTGTGCAACTGTGTTTGTTGAGTTGAAAATATCTTGCTACTCATCTATTTGTTAACAAGGAACTTGTACTCTTTCAACTAGTGAGTTGTCTCATTTCTTGGTCCTTATGCTAGCAGTGATGGACAAATTGTTACTACTGCATGCAACTTAGAGGAAATTTGTGAATGGGGTGGCCTCTTACGGAACCCTTCATTAATTGAACCTGGCCAAACACTATTTGGTGGAGTTGTACTCAACCTGGGTAAGATAAATTACTGAATTGATGTAATGTTCCTGAGCCAAATTTTTTGTTCAGAACACTAAATGTTTACTGTTGTTATGTTTGTTCATGTGTTTCTGTAAGATGTGCATGGGATTATTCAATATCGATAGGCCAATAGATATGAAGCATACAATCATAAACAAGACAAGAGATATAAGAACACCAATAGAGAATCACAATGTCAGATCTGACCTTTATTTAGATAGTAAGGAGACCCCGTATAGAAGAGATCTGTAGATCTAGAAGAAAGCCCCAATAATAACAAAATGGGTTGCTAGCCAATACAACAAGAAGAGAAATACAAGATAAATGCTCCCCAAAGGCTATAAGAGAAGAGATCTGAGCCTTCAAAGGCCACCAACAAGCAGATCTGATTGAAGATAGAAGAACCTGACCAATGCACTGTCAAACCTCCCCAACTGGATAAGTTGCACCCTGCTCTGGATGCTGCCAAACCCTCAAGTTTCAGCCTATCCTCAAGTTTTGACCTCCAAATCCTCCAAAATTTGCCCAAAATGTAGGTCGGGTTGATAGGAACCTTCGGATCCAATCTCAAGCTGATTCGAGCAATGCTGCTCCTCCTAATAGGAAATCCCTAAACTGGATTGCACCCTTCCTGGTTTGATAAAGTCAAAGAGGGTACGTTCTCCCCTCTAGGAACCTCCAAATGCCACCAAACTTCGTCAGATCATAGATTGGGCCACTTCTACCAAGATGTTGAAGTCTCAATCCAATCTATGAAGATTTGAGCCTCCAAACACTGAAAAGCCCTTTCTGCAAAACGCCCTCTTCCTCTTCAATTCGTGCCAAGCTCACAAAAATAAACTGCAAGGATAAACTCCTCCAGAATAGACCAAAAATGATGCCAGGGACCCTCCAAAGAGAACCCAGGTGATACTTTCTCCAAATTCCTCTTGCTTCCTCCAGATCGAACTAAAACCTCCAAGATGGTGCTCCCCCTAGCTGGAAACCCCCCTGGGTTGCACCCTAGCCTGGTAAATGCCTGTAGAACCAACCTGCAACACTGTAGAATGGTGTGGGAGGATTATTTCACCTTTGGGACCAAGCCTGGATCAAGGAAGGTGGGATATTTCACCCCCGAGTTGATCTCTAGGGTTTTAGACTCAAAACCCTCAAAATTGATTGTGCTCAAGAGCTCCAATGCAAATAAGATAATAATCCAAAATGAGTAAGGAGTGCACCCTGCCCTTTCCTTTATAGCTCCAATCTATTCCTTCATTGAGTTAGTTTTACCCCTAGGGTTAACTCTTAACCTAACTTGTCTTTTCTTTTCCTTCGTTAAGTTACCCTTTTTCCACAAAGTCAACTTAACTTTAGAATATTATGATTCCTGGTTGACTTTGTCCCCAATATACCTGAGACTATAGTCTAGTGGGGAAAGCTAGATCACTGAGTCTCTCCAACCCTCTTCATCAAGAGGTGGGGGACATTACAGTCTCCCCTGCTAGAAATTGCTTGCCCACAAGCAATTCTAAACCTGTCTCTTGGATCAACTGCTCTCCTTCCCACATGGCATCCTCCACAGGTAGGTTCTTCCACTTAACCAAATATTCTCTGATGCTTCTTTTCCTTAGCTTCCTCTCCCTAACTTCCAGTATCTTCTCTGGTATCAGTACCAACTGTCCTTCTTCATCCATGGGTGGCAATTCCTCGATAGGAGTGATGTGCTTGTCGATGGCCCTCTTTAAACAAGAAACATGAAAGACATTATGTATTTTGTTTCCCTATGGTAGATCCAACTCATAATCTACGACCCCTACCCTCCCACTGACTCGATATGGACCAAAGAAACGAGCTTGGAGATTTTTTGCACCGCTTCTCTTAATTGATGCCTGTCGGTACGGTTGGAGCCTCAAATAAACTAAGTCACCAACCTCAAAGGTGCGCTCAACTCTATGCTTGTTTTCCTGTACCTTATGTTGATTCTATGCCCTCTGTAGGTGATCCTTCAATTCCCTGAGGATGTCCTGACTCTACTGAATCCAGTCCTGAACCATGGGAGCCCTGCTGTCACCGAAAGAAATCTCTACAAAGGAGAGAGGGTCATAACTGTATAAGGCCTTGAATGGAGGCATACCAATGGACATATGATGAGTGGTGTTGTAACAGTATTCCCCCAAGTGAAGCCATTTGACCCATGCCTTTTGTTGTCCTGCCACATAGTTTTTGAGGTAGCCTTCAACCCATCCCCTCATATGCTCTCCGTCTCCAAGTGAGAAGATCGAACATACGTCCCCATGTGGAGCCAGATGTTGACCGCCCATTTAGCACCGGTGGTCAACTAATGTGCCATGAAGAGATGCATCGTCAGATGCAGTGTTGTCGAAGACCTTTGGTTCTACAGGGCTGTGTTTGGCCCAACACTTATTTTTTGTATTTGGAATTTCCACACCCCTGCGTGGGTTAATAATGTAATAGGTCTGCATGAGTCATGTCTAGGTCAATTACCTTGGGATCGGTTCACTGGGAGAGTTCTGTTCACCGAGGGTTTTTTATCCTCAAGATATCAGTGGGTTTTTCAGCCTTACTGATTTCCCTTGAGTTTTTCCCTCACACTTTACATATGTCCT
>JZKD02S0197583.1:0-16565 GCA_000966675.3 Picea glauca
TGAGTTGTGTGGAGTGATAAGTAGCCAGAACTTAGCTGTTTTCAGTTTATCTTTTACATGCATATGCAGAACAGTACCGGTTAGTACCGAGTAGTGCAGAGCAGAGTAGAGTACAATAGCTTCTTTTGGCAAGTTTCTCTTAGCAGTTCAGAGAGTAGCTTGGCATCCTTTAAACCCCCTCTTCAGCCCTGCATTTCCTGTGCTGGTTCCTCTAAGTCTACCTTCCCGGGTTGACAATTAAATGTTGATTTACATGGTATATCTGCAGCTCGACAAGCACTGCGACACATTTCTATCTTCTTCCTCAACAATGATACCTGTCCACAATATGCTGCAAGGACGGTTATTTTATCTGGGTCTTCTCCCTCGGCTATCATCCATCTCAAAAGGGAAACCACCATTGTCGCCTCCCCCTCATTTGCTTGGCTGCATTTGATTTTTTCAGTGTCTGGATATGAATGAGACCAGAAATACATAGAAGACATCATACATGCAGGTGCCCCCTTCCTTTTCCCTCTGACCAGTTTTGTGTTCGACCGAAGATAAGGATAAATTGGTAAAAGCATTGGCAAGAACTCTTCTATCATGTGACTCTATATACCGAGCGATTGGAATGGCATCTTGTTATGTTCAAGGAGTCTTTCAAACATCGACACATGAAATCCATGCCAGTGCTCAAGTTCATAACATGCTACACGAGAAGATAAATGATAATGATCACCAATCAAAATTAGATGTTGAATGGTCGGTTCAAGCACCGCGAGCAGTTGAGGTTCCAAAATCTCGGAATCTTATTCAACAAAAATAATTGATGGTCGAAGCTTTTTAAGAACATCCCGATAGAACGCCGCTCCAGTGGTTGTCATACCCACAATCTGTGATCCCCGAAGCACTTCTAGCTGCCATAGTTGATCGATCTCTTTCATAACCTCGCATATTTGAGTGCATTCATTCCTAATATCTGCAAATCTTTTCAAAGCCTTTTCATAATTGGCTTGGATGATCACCTGTACTAATAATACCCGAAAGTTTTGATTTAAATGCCATGGATTCTCATGTAGCAGCCACTGATATCTGTTTAAATCTATATGCATATTAATTCATTTAGACCCTATTGTTAAATTTGGGTGAAAGTGCCTCAGTAAGTTCGGAAATTTTCAATATCTGTTACAACAATTCCTACAAGGTTTATGTACATGACAAGGTGCTACCTGTCCTCCTTTGATGGACGGCTACGATTCTCTCGCGACTTCACCACCCGCGAAGTTGAAAGATTTCCCTCTATGACTCTCGATGTCTGAATCCCTGATATGGGTGATTTCGCGACACGTATCCTCCCTCCAACGGATGGCCCAGGTTCTTTCTCTATTTCGGGACTTCTGATGTCGAGTGCCAGGACTCTCGTCCTCCGGACTCCCGAACTCCTGAATGAAGAAACCCCGATACGAACTCCTTCTCGGGACTTTCGCTTCTGCTATTCTTTGTGAGAGGTTTAAACCTCATGCAACTCTCGATAGATCCAACGTCTGTCGGCTGTTTAGACCAAGATCTGATGACTTAGACCTATTTCTCCATTGCACCATTCCGAAGATGCCTGGACATGAATCCATGGTCCAAATTCTTTCACAGACCTGGGGGATCTATGGTCCTGATTGTTTCTCTACTCGTGAAGATAAAGGAAAAAGGGTTAAGGCATTTAACGCCCTTGTTTATTCCTTCAATCTAACGGTCGTGAATGACCACAGATCTTATGACAGGATCTCATCCATTGATCGATACTTATTCTTTGAATCCTCAAGGGATTCTGTGACTTCTGTGCCTCTGCAGATTCTTTGCACACAAAGTGCTACCTTTTCTGAGCTTTTCAAAAGGGTGTCTCTATGGGGAGATTTATCCAGGGTATCACCTGAGATGGATAAGGGTATAGATTTCCCGAGAAAATTCTTGAATTCTGAATTGATTTACTGTGCGTATATACATATAAATCTATTTATAAACATAAGCCATATGTGGCCCTTCCATTATAAGCATGCAACCACCATTTCTGAATCAAAACACTACACAGGCAATCTTATACTCAAACCATTCATAAAACTACATAGACTATGAGCATATATGTCAGCATATAAATTTCAAGATGCAAGATGTAAAACACTTATCAGAAATAACCCCAGAGGTGAGTGCAACTGCTAAGAGGGGTGCTCGTTTCCTCCCAACCATAGGCTCAACAATTCTGATAGGATTTACCACTAGCCACCCCCGAGTTGAGACCATGATGCTGTGAGACTACATCTTTGTTTGGCAATGATTGAGAATGAGGGTTACTCTCCCCCTTCTCAGTTATCACTCACTCTGTATTTTCTAGAGTTCTCTTCCTTCCCTCACGTCTGCCCCCTTCTCGCTTCTCCCTCATGCCTTTTTCCTCTTGCAAGATTGCGTGTGGTGAAATTTTCCTCGCACTGGTTAGGCCTAATGGCTCTATGGATGGGCAGTTCACCCCCCATCCCTCATTACTCATGAGGATCCATTTACCTACCAATCCTGGCAAGTCATTTAATTCGGGGCCAACGAGCCGCTCTTGGTTCTCTAGGCGAGTGAAGTCCAAATACGGTATTGGTTTCAGTGGAAGTTAACGCCACCTTTACAGGTGCCTTCAACCACCTTTCTTCAGCCATCATGGTCTCTTTTTTAGCATATCTCCTCTCAGCAGTCCTGCAATATATTTATATATATTCATAATATTATTCACATTCATCGACCTTTTTCACAAGGTCCATTCACATCACACATTCACATTTTTGAGTTTGCCATAGTTCTTGGCCAACATAGTTATTTTTACAAACTGGGGGAAACAAGGTGTTACAATACTTCTCATGAGCGGGAAGGAACTCATGAAAGAAGTGAAGAAAGAACAGGATATGTAGTTTGTTCTGGTGAGGAAACCTAGAGTTATCCTTACAAGTACATCGATGGATGATTTGCCTGAAGAAGTTCAAGAATTGTTGGATAATTTTGCTGACATAGTGGTGGATGAGCTACCTAACTCACTGCCACCTATTAGAAGTATTAGCCACCATATTGACTTGATACCAGAAGAAAGTTTTCCAAACAAGGAAGCATAAAGACTAACACCTCAAGAGAATCAGGAAGTGAAGAACCAAGTCCAAGAATTGTTAGAAAAGGGTTTGGTCATAGAGATATTGAGTCCATGTGTAGTACCAACTATGTTGAGTCCAAAGAAGGATGGAGGATGGAGAATGTGTATAGACTCAAGAGCCATTAACAAGATCATCATCAGGTATAGATTCCCTTTACCAAGAATGGATGATTTAATGGACTATTTAAGTAGAGAAAGTTTATTTTCTAAGATAGATTTGAAAAGTGTATATCACCATATTAGAATGAGAGAAGGTGATGAGTGGAAGACAACCTTTAAGACAAATGAAGGATTGTATGAGTGGCTTGTTATGCCATTTGGCTTAACAAACATTCTAAGTATTTTTATGAGGTTGATGAATGAGATACTGAAATATTTCAATGGAAAGTTTGTGGTTGTATATATGGATGATATATTTATCTTTAGCAAGACTAAAGAATATCATTTGAGGCACATGAAACTAGTGATGAGGAGACTATAGCAAGAGAGGTTGTTGATAAATCTGAAGTCCTCTTTTATGAAGATAGAACTCATTTACTTGGGTTTTGTGATCTATTCAAATGAACTGGAGATGGATCCAGAGAAGATGAAAGAAATCAAATAATGGTTGTCACCGAAGAGTATGTTTGAGGTAAGGAGCTTCCATGGATTAGCAAGCTTCTATAGGAAGTTCATCAAAGACTTCAGTCGAATTTGTGTGCCAATGATGGATACAGTGAAGAAGAAGCACAAGTATTATAAGTGGACAGAGGAAGCTAACAGGATATTCAATATACCAAAGGAGAAAATAATAAAATGACCAATTCTGGTCTTACCGAATTTTGAAAAAACATTTCAGGTGAGATTTGATGAAAGTGGAGTTGCAATTGGAGCAGTTTTGAGTCAGGATAATAGACCTGTTGCCTATTTCAGTGAGAATTTGAATGAGACCAAGAGTAAATAATCCACGTATGATAAGGAGTTTTATGCCATAATTCAAGCCTTGAAGAAGTGGAGACAATAACTTGTCCCACAGGAATTTGTCTTGTATAGCAATAACTAGGCTTTACAATTCATAACCAGAAAGGAAAAAGTGAATCAGAGGCATGCGAAATGGGTTGAGTTTATGCAGAATTTTACTTTTGTCATAAAACATATTGTTGGGAATGATAACAAAGTTGTTGATGCATTAAGCATGAGATGTTTGATTCTGCAGGAATTTCAGGTGAAGACCTTGGGGTTTGAACACCATAAGGAAATGTATTGTGATGATACAGGTTTCAAGGAAGCATATGAAGCATGTGAAAATCTTATGTTGAGAGACAGAAGCCAGTGGACATAGTATATGATTCAAGAGGGATTTTTGTTCAAGTGAAATTAATTGTGCATACCAAAATGCTCAATGAGGGATAACCTTTTGAAGGAAAAGCATAGTGGAGGATTGGCTGGACATTTCAGCCATGATAAAACATTTGCATAGTTGAGTAGTTCATACTATTGGCCAGGTATGAGAATAGAAGTGATAAAGTTTATGAACATATGTAGAATCTGCCAACATGCAAAAGGAAAAAGACAGAACACTGGATTGTATCAACCATTTCCAATACCAGAGAGGCCTTGGGATGCAATAAGCATGGATTTTGTGTTGGGACTGCCAAGAATGCAAAGAGGATTTAATTCCATATTTGTGGTGGTGGATAGATTTTCAAATATGGCACACTTTATCTCATTCCATAAGACCAGTGATGCAACACATGTTGAAAATCTATTTTCAAGGAAGTTGCGAGACTTCATAGCCTACCCAGAAGCATTGTCTTGGACAGAGACACAAAAATTTTTGGTCACTTTTACAGAACACTGTGGAAGAATTTGGTGATAGATTTTTCCTTTAGCTCAGATTATCACCCTTAGACAGATGGATAGACTGAGCTGGTAAATAGAAGTTTGGGAAACTTATTGAGGAGTCTAGTTATTGAGCGCCATAATCAGTGGGATCAGATTCTGCCATAAGCAGAATTTGCATACAACGACTCACCAAACATGAGCAATAGAAAGAGCCACTTCCAAATATTGTATGGAATGGAAAATGGGAGAGTATTTTAGTTGAGATACTTGGAACAGAGTGAGATCAGGAGTGATGGAGCATAAGATTTTGTTACAAAAATGTAGAATCTCCATAGCCAGATCATAGGAAAGTTTCAGAGTTCTAACCAGGAGTACAAGCATAGAGCTAATAAAAATCACAAAGAACTAAAATTTGAAGTGGGAGATCAGGTTCTGACACATCTCAGGAAAGAAAGGTTCCCTAGGGGAACATATAACAAGTTAAAATTGAAGAAGATAGGAGCATGTAAGATCTTGAGGAATTTTGATGCAAACGCCTATGTGATTGAGCTGCCAGATGATGTGGGCATATTTCCCATATTCAATATTTCAAACTTGTATCCTTACAATAATTATGAAATCGATGGATCAAAAGATCAAGAGAAGATTCAGTGGGAAAGACAAATGCCTATAGAAAAAAAACCATTGATGGAGAAGATTGTTGATTAGAGGATTGACAAGAAGACCAGAAGGAAGACCTATTTTGAATATCTGATCAAGTGGAAGGGACACCCAATCGAATATGCCAGTTGGTAAAATGAATCTGCTATCCAGAATCATGGAAATTCGGTACAGGATCTCATGGACAGGAGTCCATGAGTTTTTTTCAAGGGGAGTATGATGCAGGAGCATCATTGGCAAGCACATGGAATAGGACCACTCAACACATGGGAATCTTTCCATAATTTTAACGCTAGTAGTCTCAACAAATATTGTGAGGCATGTCTGAACTCAACGATTTTGAAGCACGCTTAAACTCAACGCCCGAAAAAATATTTGAAGCACGCTTGAACGATTGCGAGCAAAGTGGGAATTTCCACTCCTGCTCTGGAATATGATCGATCTAAGATAGTTGTTAGGTTAGGTTTTGGAGTAGCCAAGTAGTCTAGGAGAACCCTAAGAACCCTCTAAGATAAATAGAGGTTATGTACTCCCAAATGAGGCTAGCTACAAGTTAGTAGGAGATTTCTAAGTTTTTATTTTTTTTATTTTTTATTTCAGTTGTATCCATTTTCACTTTTGAATATAATAGAGGAAAATTGACCCAATGCATGGTGTGGACATTGTTTGAAATTCTCTATTATTTTGTTTTCATGAATGAATGAATGAATTTCTTTATGAGTAGATGGAAATATGAATGTTAGGATAAGTTTCATTTGTTTCTCTTCTGATTGAAGTGGTGCAAGTTGTGCACACAGAACGCAAGGAGTGCATTGACGTGATCTGTTTCAATTCTGAATATCAAAAGACATAGCACAAAAATTACCTTTGCAAGGAGTGCAAAGAGACTGGTGCAAGGTGTTCACAGTCGTCTGCAAGAATTCAAACCTTGCGTAAATATCTGGTGCAAGGAGTGCACAGATCTAAGATTTGACTAAGTGTCGAAGGGACTTTGTAAGAAGTCAAAGAACTAGTGAAAGGAGAATGCTAGGAGGGTGAGAGGAATTTCTCTTCGAGAAATCCTTCGGATTTGAGTTATCAAAATCCATGAAACACAAGGAGTGTGTGGGAAGTTGAATTCTTCACAATACCAAGATCAGGAGGAATAACACTTTTCATAAGTGTTAACAAGATCCAAGAGTCGGACTTGTCGGAGGGGAAAAGGTTCAAAGCCTTTGAACACTTAGAAAATATTCTAAGTCAGAGAAATAAGAAGCTTCTGAGGAGGATAGATGTTGACCATTGGATCACAATGCAAGGATCAACATCTGTCTAATTCAAGACAAGGTACATGAGCTTTAACGCTTCGTATACACAAGGGAGAGAACCCACCAAGATTTGAGACTTGAAAATTCCGAAGTCCAGAGTTCTGGATTTCTTAAGTAAAATATTTGTTGTTCGATTACTTGAAGAGGACTTAGCTGTCAGATCGTTCGAGGTGAACATTCAGTGTTGGATCACCAAGGAGAATTTGAGCCGTAGAATATCATGAGATTAGGAGAAATCAATTTTGAACTCTGAGATTCCCGAAGCGTGAAGTGTCGAAGAGCCGAGAGTCATTGATCTATCAGAGGACACTTCTCAGTAGATCGTGAGATTCAGGAAATTTGTTGTGGGATTTTTCATTTTGAGAACTGAGGTTGTCAAACCCCGAAGGCCTAAAGACCTGAAGTGAATTTGAGCCATTGGATCTAGAGGAGACATGGAGAAGATCTGTGAGCTCCGGGTAAAGTCCTAAAGAAATCTCTAGCCATCAGATTAAGCAGAGACGCGACATGAATCTGTGTACGCCAGGTATAGACCTGAATTAATCCTGAGCCGTTGATCTAGGGGGGGACTCGCGTCAGTAGATCACAGCCTTCGGATAAAAACGTTGGGGAAAGGGTGAAGTTTGAGATTCGAAATCACTGAAGTCCGAAACCCCAAGGAGATATCGACCATTGATCGAGGGGATAATCTTAGGACTATTCATATGGATTGAAAGGTCAAATGACCAAGGTAGAAGTTGGACCATTGATCGTGAGGAAAGGTGTATTTAGATCACCTGCTCCAGAAGATTGAAGTATGGAAAAAGGTGATGTTTGAGATTTCAAAACCCTGAATTCTGGAGAACCACAGAGATCACAGTCATTGATTCAAGGGGATAGGTGTCAGCAGATATTCCTCTTTGGAAGATTTCCCTGCAAAGGAAAACATGGTTCGAAACTTGAGAATTATTTATCTCATAATTTTGAATCGACCATAGTCATCGATTTGAGAGGAGGAAGTATGAACCATTGATTCTGAGGAATATATCTTGGTCATCCATTTGAAAGAACCTTCAATATCATGAGATCAACTATCATCTCGCATTGCAGGGACAGGAGTTGCACGAACTTTAAAAATTCGAGGGTGGGCCGCAATCCATACCGTGGTTTCACCAAGAGGACACATGGAGGCTCAAGGAGAATTGTGGGCCCAAAAGTAGTTTGAATTCAAATTTCTTTTGGTCACACTCACAATCGCATGTTCATCACCCAAGGTCACATTGGAGGAGGGGTCGAGAGAAAAGGTGCCAACGATCGATACTCTGAGATTTTTGTAGAGTGCGAAAGGGAAGGTCCTGGGTGTCGTGAAGCCTGTGTAGGAAGTTGAGAGGGCCTATGTCTAATACGGGATGAGACCAACAAGTTTTCAAAGATTTGTTTGACTCCCGAGTAGAAGATCTTGACTAGGAGGCCACTCAGCCCTTAGGAGAGAAGGGGGGTCTTCACCACTTTCCTCTTGATAGGCTTTATATCAAAGTCATATTCACTGAGAAATTCTAACCATCTTCTTTGCCTAGCATTTAGAGTTGGTTGATCAAATAAATATTTCAGACCATTATGGTCCGTCCTAAGCTCAAACCTTTTCCCCAGTAGGTAGTGTCTCCATTTCCTCAAGGCATGCACTATGGCTTGCAACTCCAAATCATGAGTGGCATACCATCTTTCATGCTCCTTCAACTTCCTTGATTCATAACATACAACAAACCCATTTTGACTGAGGACTCCACCAAGTCCTTCTTTACATGCATCAATGCATACAATGAAGTCTTCATTTGGATTTGCAATCCTTAGTATTGGAGCACTTGTTAATAATTTCTTCAAGTGTTGGAAACTATTTTCACAATCCAATGTCCACTAAAACTTCACACCCTTCTTTTTCAAGGAAGTGATTGGGTGTGCAATCTTTGAGAATCCTTCAATAAATCTCCTATAGTAGCCTGCAAGGCCCATGAATGATCTGACCTCTGACACATTATTTGGTGTTGACCATCCTCTAATCGATTCTATCTTCTCAGGATCCACTTCTATCCCATCCTCTAAAATGATATGTCCCAAATAATGAATTTGCTTCTGATAAAATGAGCACTTTCTCAATTTGGCATACAACTGATGCTCCCTTAATAGTTGTAATACCATCCTCAAGTGTTGTTCATGCTCTTCCTTTGACCTAGAATATATAAGAATGTCATCTAAAAATACAATGACAAACTTATCTAAGTATTCTCTAAAAATAACATTCATTAAACACATGAGGACAACCAGTGAATTTGATAATCCAAAGGGCACCGATGTGAACTCATAATGACCATACCTTGTTCTGAAAACAATCTTTTTGATGTCTTCTTATTTAATTCTTACTTGATGATAACCGGACCTAAGATCAATCTTGGAGAATATATTATATTTTTGCATCTTTCAGCTGATCAAAGAGGTCATCAATCCTTGGAAAAGGATACTTATTCTTCAAAGTTACCTTTTTCAACTTCCTAAAGTCAATGCATAGTCTCAATATTCCATCCTTTTTCTTCACAAATAAAATTGGGGCACCCCAAGGTGACACACTCGGGTGTATATACCCCTTCTTCAAAAGATCTTCAAGTTTCATTTTCAACTCCTTCAATTCTAGTGTACTCATCCTGTATGGAGCCTTGGATACTAGAGTTTCTCTAGGAAACAAATATATGGAGAAATCAATGTCTCTTTTAGGGGGTAATCTTTTTTACACATCAAAATTACTCACTTCAATGATGACCTTTTTTCGTCATTACAAGTGTCACAAGTGTCACAAACATCATACTGTCATCTTGCCTATGTCGTTTCTATAATGACATCACAGGGTCACTTCAGACACCTTCAAAGACCGATTTAAGAAGGAGAAATCATCTGATGAGGAGTACAAATATTTTTCCATGAAGAAAACTACTTAAAAATGAATTTTGGAGGGAAGAGATCCCCTACCCACTGTGAGGGAGTGTCAGTTCTCCCTACCCTCCTTTGGGGGAGCGTTGTAGCACCCTGTACACCCTTTTGGGGGAGCACTAGGATTTTCTGAAGGAATTTTGGGCAGCGCTCCCCTACCCACTGTCAGGGAGTGCCAGCGCTCCCTATCCTTCTTTGGGGGAGCGTTGCAACACTCCATGCACCCTTTTGGGGGAGTGCTGGTCTGTTTGAGAAAATTTTGGGTTGTTGAGGAGAATCAGGGAAAAATCCCCCTTATCTTGGAAATCAGTTGGATTCGAATCTGAGGTCAAGGCTACATCTTAGGGAGAATCCACAACTAATGGAGAAATATCCTCAAACTATCCCAAGAATCTCTAAGGTGGTTGGGTCTCTCCAAGATTATATAAGGAGGCCTTCTCATGGTAAAAGCACATGTAGAAATAGGAAGGCATCAAAATTATGATCTCATAAGGGAGAATTATCAATGAAAGTTACAGGCATTCTTTTGGTGGATCATTTGAGCAAAGGGTATGGATAACGAGAGATTAATGAAGCTATTGCATCTACATCTATGGTTGTATGCACTTTGATTTCTTTTCATTAATATAAATATGTGCTTGGCCTGTTTCCATTAATTTTGTGTATGTTTCATGAACTTGTTTGTTTTAATATATCTATTATGAAGCTAATCATGGTAGAGTAGGAAGTATGTTTTGTTGTTTCTTCTCATTGTATTGCAGGACCTTTTGAAGAACTTTGAGATCAAGATCAACCTAGATTGAGCAAGGAAAAATGTCGGTTAAGGTATTTACCTTTGTTTCTTCTTCTTCCTTTAATAGTTTATCTTCATCAAAAGGAATGTCAGTGTCCACATTAGCACCTTTCTGTCTTGGTTATAGTGGTCTAGTGCCCAAGAGGAAATCCACTTGTCCACAGGAGGATTTTATTGTAACATAAATTGGTGAATCCACTGGGGAAGGACTCCTTTTAACCACCTTTCAGATCACTTTTTCTATTTTTTTATGATCCATTAGCCTTCTCCTACCTTGACTATCATTTTCACCAATTTTCATGCATTCTAGGTGAGGCTTTGCATGGTTTTTGGATCTTTTTCTGAGTTTCTGGGAGGACCAATGCCCCCCTATCGGCGCTCCCCTACAGTGTCTTAGGGAGAATTTAAACACTCTGTGCACCCTTCTGGGGGAGCACTAGTCTATTTTTTGAGAGTTTTTTCCTTCTTCTACTCAATCTTTTGCAAACCTTTTTGTAGAGATTTTTACCCAGAGTCTGTGGTTGGTTTGTGAAGTCATTTTGATTGGTTTTTGTTGGTTTTTTATGCTTATCACTCTCTATTGTCTTGATTGGAGCTTGAAACCATTTTTCAGAAATGTGAAATTGCCTTTTCTAGCTTCTTTTTTTTCAGGAAAGTTTTGAGTGATTTCTCTTTCTCCCTATCTTTTCTTGGATTCTTCTCTGCATTTTATTTGTGTTCCTTGAATAATTGATTAGTTGTATAATCCTTGATGGTGTTCTTTCTTGTTAGAAAAATTTTCTACTTGTTTTCTTTCATACATCACTACCTTGAGTGCATGCTTTGTTTGTAGCCCTTTTGCTTCGTGTCTTTTGCATCTGCATAAGACTCTTTCTCCTGATTGAAAATAGTGGAGCATTGAAGATTTTTTATTTACTTTCTGTATACATAATAATCAAACAAAGAACAATGATGCATTCTCGCTTTTGGGTATTGAGACTAGCTTGCATTTGAAGTAGTGGAATTGCATGTTTTTTGGCATTTTGGGACATTGTGCATCTAGAATGATGAATATTTTCTTCTTCTCGTAGAATATCTTTCATTGAAATGAAAATATTCCATATTAATCTCTTTTCATAACTTTCAATTCAGTCAAAACACCATATTGTCCATGCCATTTTCTTTTTGAGTAACAATATCCTTAAACATCAAGCATTAAACTAAAAATTGATTAGACATTTGTACATTTTCTGGTAGCAAACCTACATTAGATTAGTTGAGGGATTTGTAATAGGTGTGAAAGATAACTTTACAAAGCTGCAAATAAACATAGGATCTTGTGTTAGGGAGCGGTGAAATCCGATTTCTACATTTTGTCCTGGGAAGCCCTTCTCGAACAAGGGTCAAACTTGAGGTCGCATTGAGACTAACAGAGTCACTCACCCTGCTTTGTTGGTCTTGGTGTAGATATTGCACGTATTATGGGTGTTTCTTGAAGGTATACCCACAATAATGAGTGGAATCCTTTCAAGTTGATTTTGGTCTAGATACCATGCCCTTGCTCGTGGATCAGACTATCAACTATTTACCCAGGCATCACTGTTGTAGTTGGTAACCTTAGTGGCCTATCTCTTTAGGGTCTTTACACTAGGTGAATGTGGAGGGGCAAGTATTCACGGTACCTAGAATCAACGTTGTCCAGACTCACTCAGGCTTCTTGGAGGGTATACCCACGATTATGTGTGGGAGCTTGCACTAGGGTGTAATTCCGTTAAGAAAGTCATCAACATAACTTTTCCACCTGCTCTATCTCATCCCCTTCTAAGTTTGTTCCCACGACGTTGGATTTAATCACCAACTAGTGTGCTCATTGTGAGAAGGTTTTGCTTGTTTCATTGCTTACTATATTTTTAGCATGTGTTGTTTGTTCTCCCTAGCAGAATCTAGGATGGATCTTTATTTTTATGGCATCAGTTCCCGGAATGACCAATGAAGGAACCCATTTTCTAGGGGAACCCTTTGTTTTCCCTTCTTATGGGAACGTTGGTCCTCCTTACATCACTACTTTGATCCTTCTAGGTCTCACAATTGGGTTACCAAAATGGTTTTTTTCCACTCTGGTGATCTCGAATGAAGGTGATTTAGATGTAAGCACACCACCCACACATCAAACTCATACTAAAATTTATTCTTCTTCACCCATCAGGTCTCCTTGCATTTCTCCTTCTTCGCCTAGTGAAATCTCTCAATTGAGTAGCCAAATTTATAAGAAGGAGAAGAAAACGAAAAGACAAGAAGAAGAAGAACCCAAAAAGGACCAAGCCTCCAACCATATCAGATGTTGGATCCAAGCAAACAGCTACTATTAATCATACTAGGAGTGTTTATGAGGTCAACAAGATTAAAATGAAGAATCTGAAACCCAAATTCCCTTGCAGTCTTTGTACAGGTGACCACTTTCTAAGGGATTGTCCTAGTCTTCCCAAGGTCTTAGAAATGTGGTCCTCCACATCATCGACCCCTGCTGGACATGCTAGTAACACCCTATCCACTAGTGATGTTAAGGTTGGGAAGAAGAAGACAACTGTCAAATTTCCTTTAATGTTATGAGAAGGTGATCATTATTCTCACCTTTTTCCTCATATGGACGAGGCTTATTCTCTTTTGGAAAATATTCAACTTCCAAAATGTTATCGTAAGATTTCCGCCAACCCATCGTTAGTTGATACACTGGTCAATCCGGTTTCATTTCTAGATAGTCCAGTTGATCAGGTGGTCAATCTAGTTTCATCCTCGGCTGAACCACTAACCAAATTAGTTGATCCAGTTTCATCATCGATCAGCCCCACTTTTCATCTGAAAAGTGAAACCCAAGTGAATGATCTAGTCCCGTCATTGGTCAGTCCCACCCTTCATTTGAAGAGTTCCAACATAGTCAATCCCACTCCTCTTCTGACGAGTGGAAAAGTGGTTGTTCCGGTCCCTACATTGGTCAGTCTGGTTGGTCACGTCGAAAATATGGTCACGTCCTTAGTTGAACCAATTGAAAAAGTGGTTGTTCGATCCCATCTTCGATTGATCCATCTCTCCCGTTAGAGAGTGCAACGCAAGAAGTCGATCCATTTATAGTTGTTGACCCCATTCTGCCCTTGGAGAATGAAACCCAAGTGGCCGATTTGATGTCGTTATCAATCGATCATATTCTCCCTCTAGAGAGTAAACCTGATTCTGCTCACATTTTTCTCGTTGATATAGAATATACCGTGTTGGGGGCATTCCTCCTTCTCCCACGAAACCCCCTCCAAGTAATGAGGCCATCCTTTTTTATTAGGGTGTTCTAACTGGACGTCATATTCCCTCTCACATTCCCTTCAAGATTACAGTACAGGTTTGTGGTCGGGATGTTCCTCATGCACTGATAGATGAAAGTTCGTTTATTAGTATTTTGTCCTCTATTGCTTGGAAAGCTTTGGGTTATCCTCAGATTTTTCTAGTTACCCAGACTCTATTCACTTTTAATAGAAGGAACAACCACCCTTTAGGGATCCTTCCTCAATTTCCTGTAACTTTGGGAGGGAGAATTGTCTTTCTTGATGTTATGGTAGTCCAAGACCCCTTGGATTTCGATTTACTCCTTGGGTGAGATTATGTCTATGAAATGAAAGCTATTGTGTCCACTTTTTTCCGTGTGATATATTTCCCTCACGATGGAAGAATGGTGACTATTGATCAACTTTTGTTCGTTGGCCCTGACTTGACCATCAACCCAATGACCTCCTTAAATGGGTCTTATATGCAGTCGCTATCACCCCCTCCACAAGTCAATGATGTGGCATTGTCTCCCATGACTTCAACTTCCGATGACTTGGATCTGGTAGTTGACATAGTGATCTCTTCAGTAGGGATATTTTTTGGGTATGTGTTATATTCTTTGCATGTGTGTGTGTGGGAACGTTAGATATGACAACTGTGTCTGACGATTTTTAGCGGTTTACTAAATTAATTCTGGATTAAGGGATTAGGGTTTTGGTATCTATGAAATACCTAAAAACATTGTATATATATTGTATGGTGAATGGTGAAATTCGATATAATGAATATAAGAAAGGTTGTCCCGTTTGAGGGTTTCCGGTATAAAATCTCTGTGTACTCTGTGTATGATCCATTGATTAAATTTTGTTTTGCTTAAGAATCTATATGAATTTCTTTACTTCACAGGTTTAAAAGTTACATGTTAAGAACCAAATATCAATATAGCATAGAAAAACCTCAGAATAAGTAATCAACGCCTTGAAAAAGAGACAATTTCAGATAATAAGCCTCTTTGAGGGGGCTACCTCATTTTACCCCACATAAATGTTCAAGTACAAGATGATTCCAATTGAAAATGTCTCCTTGATATTGAGTACCCAAACAAGAAAATAATTCTGTCCAAAAATGTCCAGTGAAGATGGGATCTCTGTCACTTACAATAATATTTGGGTTGCCATGTCTATTTTGAACTGTCTCCATGAATGCGGTGGCAACTGTACTAGCTTTGAAGGGATGAGAGAGTGCACAAACGTGTGCATACTTGGTCAGTCTATCAACAATGACCATGATGACACTCTTTCCTTTAGACTTCGGTAACCCTGTGATGAAATCCATGGAAACCTCCTCCCAACGCTGACTTGGGATGGCTAATGGTTGTAAAAGACTTGGGGTCTTAATTGTTTCCACCTTATTTTGTTGGAAAATCAAACGTTCTGCCACAAACCTTTAAACATCAGTTTTAAGGCCATCCCCAAAAAAATCCTTCTTGACTCTATGGTAGTTTTTCAAAAATCCCAAGTGTCCTCCTACTGGAGAGGTGTGCAATTCCAATAGTACCTTTTGTTTGATTTGGGAGTTCCTACATAAATACAAGCGATCTTTGTACCATAGTGAATCATTTTTCCATGTAAATGTATCTGATGCACTAGAATCCTGTTGCAACCTTTGAATGAGAGTGCACACTTTTTTGTAATTCTTCCATGCATCCCTTACTTCTATTATCCAATCTAGTGGATGATCGAGATAGCACAGAGAAGGGCCTCAACATCTTCATCCTTTCTTGAGAGTGCATCTTCCACAACATTTTTCTTCCCCTTTTTATAGATGATTTCAAAATCATAACCCAATATCTTGGTTACCCATTTTTGTTGTTCTTTTGAAGATATTCTTTGTTCCAAGAAGTATTTAAGACTATCATGATCTATTTTGACCTTGAAGTTCCTACCTATTAGGTAAGGACGCCATTTCTTCAATGCATGTAGTATTTCCATCGTTTCCTTCTCATAAATGGGTTTGTGTAAGTCCTTTCCCTTGAGTGGTTGACTTTCAAGATCTAGGGGCCTTCATTATTGCATTAGGACAACACCAATTCCATTTCCCGAGGCATCACATTTCAAAATAAAGTTTTTTGTGAAGTCTGGAGTGGTCAAGACATGAGCTTTGCACATCACCTCTTTAAGTTGTTCAAAATATTTAGTTTCCTCTAGATTCCATGAAAATGCATCCTTCTTAGTTAGTGTTGTTAAAGGTGCTTCTATTCTTCCATAGTGCCGAACAAACTTGTGGTAGTAACCTGTCAAACCCAGAAATCCTCTAAGATTCTTCAATGTTTTGAGAATCGACCAGTCCATCATGGCCTTAATCTTGTTAAGGTCTACCTTGACACCTCCATGAGATACAATAATACCCAAATACTCTACCTCCTTCACTCCAAAGAAACATTTGGATGGTTTGGCATACAGTTTTTTCTCCTTTAGTAGTTGTAGCACCTTGTCAACATGTCACACATGATCCTCCCAAGACTTGCTATAGATTAGTATATCATCAAAAAATACTAACACAAATTTTTGAAGGA
>JZKD02S0197616.1:0-16102 GCA_000966675.3 Picea glauca
ACCACTCTCACTTGTCTTCTTGACTCACTGGCACGTGGTACACACCCGTGTGTCCACGTCCATTCCAAATGAAATCCAACGGTCAGGTCTTTCTCAGATCTACGGCATAGATCCTTTTGGCATTTCAGGGTTTCGGGCATCGAGAGTTTGTGCACCCCACATCTCGAACTTCCATCTGCCGAAATCCTGAAATTACGGTTTACTCCTCCATTGAATCGAATGTTCAACCACCTTCCTATGATCTATGGTGTATATTGTTATGGTGTTTCGGGTTTCAGAGGTGTTCACCTTCCTCACTTCCTCTCGCGACTTTGCGAAATCCGAAAAGTTTTCGCGACTAACTCGAGCGCGACTCTGCTAGATCTAACGATCGAGCCTTCCTCCGAGATCTACAGCGTAGATCTTTTCGAGTTTTTGGGTTTTCGGGAGTTCGCGTATTGCGATCCCCACACTCCTGTGCAATTCAAAAGGGATTTTAATCCCTGCGCACATTTTTCCAGATCCAACGGTCATGAGGGCTCACCTTCCCTCCCGAACCAATCCTAAGGCTCCATCACTGCTGGTGTGTAGTCCTCTCCCTGTGGCCATAGACCACACCTACTGCGGTTTTACAACACCGCTATACCTCTTGAGCTTATAGGCACTGGCAAGTAACTCCTTGACACTCCAGACCATACCAGGGTCCGAAATTGGTCCTCCAGACACAATTTCTCCTCTCACCTTCGGTCCAAAGACCACTTAACTGGCCCATCTAGGCTCAGTGTCGAAACCTTGGCTCTGATACCAATTTGTAACACCACCTTTCTATTACCAAGGCTTAATCGCTCTTAAATAAAACTATAACACCACTTTGCATATAGCTCATACCGACATTATAGTAATAACATGCATTTAATCAAGAGATTCAATTAAACTCAGAGCAAACATATTATTTACTGCTATAATTAACAATCAATAGCATTTAATATTAATTAATACACACAACGGAATTCATGATAACATAAGCAACATAGTTATGCAAAACATGATTAAAGCATAATCAGATACTTATCTTTTAACAGTGGTAGATTCCACCAACCAAGTGCAGGCCTTCCACGAACCTCCCAGCCTTACACCGCACTGCTCATCAAGCTCAGCAGTGGGTCACCCCCGAGCTGGGACTAAGCTTCACCCCGAGACAAGGAATCCTAGGCTAGGCTGAGGTTACAGGAAAAACAACACACAACCACAAGGATGAGATTCTCTCCCAGGAACCTCTCACGCTCACTACCCACAGACCCTCATTCCCCACATGCCTGTTCCACCCCAGGAGTATACACCTTCTCTGTCACCTAGATAGTCCTTCGGCTGCTAACCTCCCTTGCCTTGGGTTACAGCAACAGACCGGACCGAAAGTCTTCGGGCTCTGTGGAAGCTATAGGGTTCCTTCTAGGAGTCCTCTCCTTCCTCTACGCACTCTCTCCTCTAGAGAGAGATGCTCACAGGACAAAACCACATGTTCATCCAACCTCAACACCACTCTCGCTTGGAGAGAGAGAGTTTCACAACTGACCATAAGCCATACGCAGTCCAACACTACGTGGCCACAACAACCCACGGGAAACAGACACAAGCTTCCTCAAATTGGTTCAGCGACGACAAATCGATCTCACGGTCACAGCTTCGGAATAGAGATCTTATGCACAGGCTCAATCTCGAGCAGTGGATGAACACGGATTCTACAGACACAACACAGGATTTTCCGGTTCAAAACAGAGGTGAAACCGGCTCTTTCAGAATTTATCACAGGATTTTGGTTCAATACGGAGGTATACACGGGTTTTCTTAGAGCCAGACACAGACTTTTCGGATCACAGGGACGCACAAAGCTTCTCTGCAAAGCTCGGGTCAGTCGTATTGCTCAGAGCCCGTACACGCTCAGGAAGTCCGATCGAATGGGAGAATGAACCCCCTCACAGTCCACCTTGGTCGTTTTATTCGCATGCACTAGGGTCGACACTTGTCACCCTGGAGACTGCATGCGTTCCACCAGCACGCATCACCTTCCCTTGGTTAGGAACTTAGGATAAAAATATAAATGGCACATGTTCTTTTGGAATAATAATAAAATAGTATTCCCAGGCTTAAGCCCCCTAGGCTAAACACTTAGCCCCTTTTCCCACCTTCCAGCCTCTAATTCCTTGCCCTCTCTATGGATTCTTAGTCCCCCTTCACTCATTCATCGTGGTCGGTCTGTACCTGGCGGTGTTTACAAATTTTTATTAATTGTTCTGCATAATTACATATACAACAGCAGGCTCCTAGCCTTCAACACTTAGGCTCCCTGGCCTAACAAACACATAATCCACCAGCTTATAAAAACTTGGCTCACTAGCCTATAAAACACAATTACAATTCCTTTCAAAACATGGTTTATGACCGGGCTCGGCCTTGGGGACACTACAATTGCACTCCTAAAAAATAACTCTTTCACTTGGAATCCAGTCATTGCTCAAGATTTTCAAACCTTAAAGATGTTCATGTGCACCACTTCAGTCCTGGCCCTTCCTGATTTCACAGAGACCTTTGTCTTGGAATGTGATGCTTTAGGGAAAGGAATTGGTGTTGTCCTTATGCAAGAGGGTTGGCCTTTGGCCTTTACCAACAAGCAACTGTTTGAAAGAAATATGGGCAAATCAATCTATGAAAATGAAATGTTGGCTATTCTGCATGTCATTGATCTATGGTGCCCTTATCTATTGGGGCAATGCTTCCAAATTAGGACAGACCATCAAAGCCTCAAGTATTTTCTAGAACAATGCATTTCCTCCTCGGAGCAAAAAAAATGGGTGACTAAGCTATTTGGATATGATTATGAGATCATTTACAAGAAAGGCAAGACAATGTGGTTGCAGATGCACTTTCCTGAAAATATGAAGATGAAGAATCCCTTTTTTCTCTTTCCTTCATTGTACCAGATTGGCTCCAAGTCGTTCGCCAGGAATGGCTACAAGATACCAAAAGTTCACATCTAATCTAACAATTGCAGTTCAATGCTCTAGCTTCCCCAGGGTCCTCTTGGCTCCATGATGAGCTTCGATACAAAGGCCGTTTGTATTTAAGTAAACAATCAAAACTTAAATCCACAGTACTTTCTGAGCTTCATGCTACACCCACAGTGGGGCACTCCGGGTTCACCAAAACCTATGATAGGGTCAAACATTCTTTTTTCTGGGATTGTATGAAACAATACATTCGTAATTTTGTCGTTGAATGTGATGTGTGTCAACACAACAAGGGAGAAACAATCAAATATCTGCGCACACTACAACTGCTTCCATTTCCACCTGATTTGGAGGGATATCTCTATGGATTTTATTACAGGCTTACCCAAATCGGGAAATAAATCAGTCATCATGGTGGTTGTTGATCGTCTTTCCAAGTATGCTCATTTTTGCGCTCTTCAACACCCATTTACAACATCCACAGTCGCTCAAATTTTCATGGATTAGGTCTTCAAGCTTCATGGCATACCACATTCTATTGTTTCTGATCACGACCCAACTTTCACTAGAAATTTTTGGCAATAACTGTTCAAGCTACAAGGAACCCAATTGCATCTCAGCACAACTTATCATCCCCAAACTGATGGTCAAACAGAAGTTTTCAACAAGAGTTTGGAAACATATTTGAGGTGTTTTTCCTCAGACAAGAAAAATCAGTGGGCTCAATGGTTACCCCTAGTTGAATTGTGGTACAACACTTCATACCATACAACTACACGCATGACTCCTTTTGAAGCGATATATGGACAAAAGCCACATTCAGTTCTCTCATACTTACCTGGTGTCTCGAAGGTCCAGGTGGTTGACCAAACACTTACAGTTCGAGAGGCTATTCTCCATACCCTCAAAGAGAATTTGTTCATGGCATAAAATCACATGAATAAACAAGCAGATCAAGGTCGCTCTGAACGTCAATTTGCAGAAGGGGATCAAGTGTTTCTTTGACTGCAACCTTACAATAAAACTTCCCTCAAGGATGAGCATTGTTAGAAGCTAGCACCTAAATTTTATGGTCCTTATACCATTCTCAAGTGTGTGGGACAAGTGGCCTATCAATTATCTTTGCCCAGTCATTCGAAGCTACATCCTATTTTTCATGTTTCATGCTTAAAGAAGGTGATTGGAACTAAGTGCCAAATTCAAACCAACCTTTCTGAGTTAGCTGAAGAAGGATCAATTTGGATACATACACAAGTAGTTTTGGACCAGCATGAGTGTCGCCTATGTTAGAGAACCACGAAGGAAGTGTTAGTCCATTGAAAATATACAACTCCAGCAGATGCCACTTGGGAACCAACTACCATTCTGCAGCAATTTCCACATCTCAAGCCTTGAGGACAAGGTTGTTTTTAAGGGGAAGGACATGTTAGGGTCCTAACCTGCACATAGGTAGAACAATATATTCAGATGTAATAAAGGTCAATATTAATAAGGCCTTGCAATAAAATAGAATAAGTCGAATGTAAGAAGACCTAATAGATGCTTCCGCTTCTAGAAGGATCCTCCTCTAGATGCTTATTTTGATAGACATATTTAGTATAAATAGGAGTCGAGGGTATGAGAACCCTAGCTTGGGTATTATTGTAATAGAGCTCTACTCAACTGGAGGTTTCCCTCTTGAAGAGGCCCATGAACATTGCTCTTAGAATCAAAGTGTTATTTCTGTTGTCATTCTTATATCATTTCAGTGTTATTGTGGTGATTGTTCTGGTTATATTGTTGTTATTCTGCCATTTATATCATTTTATTTATGTTCTGCATACTTTTTATATCTGGTATATTACACAGATGTACTGTGAGGAATGTAATTTCATAATTTTTGAACCAATTACTTCAGCTGAAATTCTGTCTACTTTGAAAGAGTTTAAAGTCTCAAAAAGTCCAGGCCCGGATGGTTGGACAGTGGAATTATTTTTGGATTTTTATGATATATTGGGGGATGAATTATTGGGGATGGTGGAAGAGTATAGAAAAACTGGAAGAGTGTCTGGGGCACTAAATGATACTTTTCTTTCTCTTATTCCAAAGTGTGAGAATCCTGGATGCTTTGGTGATTTTAGGCCTATTGCCTTATGTAATCTGGCTTATAAAATTATCACAAAAATTATAGTCAAAATAATTAAACTAGTTTTTCCTGAGGGATCCCAAAGGAACAATTTGGATTTCTTGAAGGCAGACAAATTACTGATGCTATTGGGGTGGTGCAGGAAACCTTACACATCATTAAGGTAAAAAAGGTTAAAGCCATGGTGCTTAAAGTAGACTTGATAAAGGTTGATGATAGAGTGGACTGGGGATTTTTAAGGTGTTGGCCCTTGACCAAGTTTTGAGGATTCTTCGTCATGTTTGACCTATTTTTGGGACTTCGAAAGGCTTTCGAAGGCGATAGCGCAAGATGAAGTAGAGATCGCGGGATCTCGGCCCCTTTTTAGGGATTTTTGGGTTTTGGGCTTATGTAATGGGTATGGGAATGTCGACCCATGGGTTTACCCATGTTTAGGTACGATTTTATAATTTATAAATAAGTAGCTAGGTGATGTAAGAGGAGCCAGTGTGTGAAAGGGGTGCTAAGTGCTAGTGTTCAATCTATGTGATCAAGAGTTGTAAATGCTTTGTGCATACTGTGTGAGGCTTGCAAGGCTAGTGCAAGTAACTGTAAGAGACTATGTAAAGGCTTAGTGCTGTAACCTAACTCAAAGAAGGAGGATCTGGTGGAGTGCACACAGATATCTTGTCTTCTGACCAAGTTTTGAGGATTCTTGGTCATGTTTGACCTATTTTTGGGACTTCGACAGGTTGTCGAAGGCGGTAGCGCAAGATGAAGCAAAGATCGCGGGATCTTGACCCCTTTTTAGGGATTTTTGGGTTTTGGGCTTATGTAACGGGTATGGGAATGTTGGCCCATGGGTTTACCCATGTTTAGGTCCAATTTTGTAATGTATAAATAAGTAGCTAGGCGATGTAAGAGGAGCCAGTGTTTGTAAAGGGGTGCTAAGTGCTAGTGTTCGATCTATGTGATCAAGAGTTGTAAATGCTTTGTGCATACTGTGTGAGGATTGCAAGGCTAGTGCAATTAACTGTAAGAGACTATGTAAAGGCTTGGTGCTGTACCCTAGCTCGAAGAAGGAGGATCTGGCGGAGTGCACGCAGATCTCCTGTCTTCTGCGGAGTAGGATTTTGATGCTATGTGCATGTAAGAAGCTTGACCAAAGATAATAAAGAAGAGAAGAGTTGGTGGAAGTAGCCCTAGGGTGGGGGTAAACCACATACATGTTGTGTTGCTTTACTTTGTGTGATGTGTTGATGTGTTTACTTGCTTAGTGCTTTAATATAGATGAATGATAGATAGATCTGTTGATGCTTTGTGCTTAATAATGTGGATGGATGTTAGATACGACTTATGTAAGTATGCTTAGTGCTTAAATACCTTATATATGAATGAATACTATGATGCTCTATAGTTTAGGGTTTATCTGCACTGAGAATAGGATCTAACTGCGTTGTAACTAAGAACTAGATATTGATGAATGTTAATTGCTAAGTGTTCTGTTAAGTGTTAGAATCACAGATCTGTGTCCCAGCTAAGGTTGCAGACATCTGATTCCTACAACCACCCCTGCCTCTACCTTGGGTGAGACTTCATCTGCTTCGCAGGTGTTGCCGAAAGGGTCGGTAGTTAGGGTTTTGTTGGTGCGTTGTTGTAGTGTTGAACCCTAGGTCTGCCCCTATGCCAACAAATGGTTCCGTTGTATGGAATGAAACTTTGATTGCTGGGAACTAAGGAAGAAGAAGCTTTGTGCAAAGATCCGACTTGAAACTATGATTGCTGGGAACTGAGGAAAAGAGAGCTTTGTGCAAATATCTGAACGAAAAAAGAGAAAATCTCTGTGCATAGAACTCTTGCCCTAGTACACAATACTACTTGATCCATGGAGCTCTGTGCCAAGAGGAAGGGTCAGATCTGAAGAAAAGAGGTAAGATCTGGGAGCTTTGTGCCCTAATAAAGGTGAAAGTGAGACTAAAGAGGTAAGATCTGTAAGCTTTGTTCTCTATAGAAGTAAGATGAGTGGAAATTTTTGTTTCTAGAGTATGGATCTAGGTATGGTTGATAGATTCTATCCTAGCTTGAAAACTAGGGCACTAATAAATGAACGAAGATTTGATATAAGTAGATCTGATCATAATAGTGAAAGATATGTTATACCTATGCATAGAGAGAATGTTTGGACTAACAATTGGATGCAGGACCCTAGAAAGAATTTGTTGCAGGTTAGCTACTATGATTCTAGCGCGCAGTACAGGAAAGGCTCGGGATCATTTAAAAGAAAGAGAGGATTAACCCTTTGTTACAGTTGCAGAAAACCAGGACATATTGCTAAGGAATGCCCTGGAAGGAGACCTAGTTGCCTCTGTTGCAATGCTATGAACCATGAAGTATTGGATTTACCTAGAATGATTGCTAAGGTTGAAAGGATGAATATGAGACAAGAAGACCATGAGGAAGGTCAAGCAACTGAAACCATGGAAGAACACCATAAAGAATCAGAGAAAGTATTGCTATAGATGAAAGAAATCATGAATAACCACCGACATGTTAGCTTATTAGAGATATTCAAAGAAAAAGAATGCATAGAAGCATGAATATGAGACTTCGACATTGACTATGTTCTGGATGAGGAAACACATGTGAATATCATGATAGAAAGAACTTGGGAACTTTTAGGGAAGCCTGCTATGATTCCTTCATTGGGAGGAATAAGATTATTCAGAGGAAAAATGATAACCCTATGTGGGAAGCTCACCCAGATATTTATGAATGCCAATAGAACTTCGACAAAGGAAGATTTTGAGATTGTTAAATTTAATGAGAACAACTCTCCATTTGCTATATTACTAGGAAAACCTTGGATTGAAAGAGATCAGACCAAAAGGAAGGAAGAAGAAATCTTAGAATAGAAGAAGCAAGAGTTAAAAGATTTCATGACTAGGAGGATCGAACACTTGATTGAAGAACAAGAGAACATATCAAAGCTATTTAAAACCGGAGACTAGGATGTTGAAGCTGGAAGAACACTAGAAGACCCATAGAAGATTGAAGTACCTATTCCATATACAGATGAAGTATTACCTTTGATTTCTAGGAAAGAATCTCAACAACGTGAAGTTACTATGCCAAGAGGAGATAAGAATCAAAATGGAAAAAGGAATACTGAGATGAAACTCACTGGGAAAAAGGCTAAAAAACTAAGTAAGAAGAGAGCTAAGATTGAAAAGTTACAGAAGGTTCCAGAGGGAACTTCGCAGAAGGAAAATGTGCAAAATTGGAACTTCGCCAGGATATCAGAACAACGTCACATGGCACTTCGCCATGGCGAAGCAATATAGTCGTTGGGAACAATATAACTGTTAGACTGACGCCCCGAATGGGTAGAAATGCATTTATGGTCAGACAGCTCACCACCAGACCATTGGGACCACGCTGTAATGGACAAAACCGAGTTAATGAAGGCTTCTCACCCGTTGGAGAGATCCGTTGCCAAGTTATCTATTTAACCCGTCACGCCATGCACCGAGAACACTTTTTCCAACCGTGATTATATGAGCTCGTAGAATAGTTGATTTCTCACAGTGATCATTGCACTATTGCCATCCGTCCTGTTGCATTGACTAGTTACTCTTCTAACCCGAGATGTTCAACCACAAGCGTGTATGTTTGAAGAACTTAGTGTAGTTGAAGAGTCTGTGAAGGAAGTACTTATCGACCTCATGAATGAGAGTGTCATGTCTGAGAGAGTAATGTCTATGGGTGTACAAGCGTCATCGACGAGAGGAGTGCAAGCCTCTCCGTCGACTGCTCGCGGAGCCTGACCATCTCGACCATCAGCGGAAAAGAGAACCAAACACAGAGATGACCTAGCCAATGTGAAGCTGATCCTGACCATATTGCCCGACTACATCCCACCTTTGGACGATGCGGTGAGCCGTGATAGTGTGCCAAGATATTTTGAGTACAACATGGTTATTGTGTACCTCCCGAAGGGGATACACGCAGTTCGAGCACAGCAGGACAAGACCGCAACGCTGAAGTTCAACGACTTCAACCTCAGAGATTGCAATAACTATAGCATGCTTGCCCCATACAAATACCTGACCAGGACAAAGGGGAAGAACTCAAAGATAATCCCCAGTCGTGGACGATGAACCTCACGCAGTCCACCCTGTTGAATGTAATGAAAATCCCACACTCAGGAAGACACCAGGAAGTCAACGCTTGTGTCAAGCTACTACTTTCATGTTACCATGGCAGATACTTATGGCTAGACTGCCTTATCATAGTCGATCCGACATTGATCCATAGGATCATAGGGTTGACTATGCAAGAACCTGATCTGCAAGATTTCTATCCAGAAAAAGTCACAGATCGTGCACTAGCACAGAAGATCAAGGATACATATGACGATGTTGATAAGGGGACGCGAGGCTACAAGGTAGCTTCTATCCAGAATGACGGAGTGCACCTAACAAGCCAACTAATATATGGAAATCTAGTAAGGAAGAAAAAACCTACGCAGGTCACATTCTTTGTCGTTGACCTTGCGGGGAAGTATGTAGAAGGTTTATAGATGAAATGGGTGAAGTACCTAGTCAATCAGCTTGAACTAGACTGCCACGAAGCATAGGATCATGGATTCAAGTTTCACTTCAGCTGGATCTTGATCCTCATCACGTTTTTTTCCTGGGAAATGCTGGAAGGTGCGACCTTCCTGGACATCGAGCCATTCGAGCCGCTTGCTACAAAGTTCACCAGACTCTGGTATTCAAGTGATATGAACAAACAATGGTAGTCGAACGCTGTTTTTCATACATATTACCTTCATTTGAAGAGATCCATTGAAGCTGAACCTAACATGACTCTTAACACCCGACATAGGTTCTGACCCTTGATGAAGTTCCGCGCAGATCGACACTTCATCTACATTACAACGAGAGTCGATGAACATAAGGAGCATATCCAATCGTACTATAAAATCATGGAAGAAGACCTTGAGGAGATCACTAAGGATTGGTCCGCAGACCTCCTTATCCTTGTTGACCCTGCAGAGATGTCTGACCCTGAACTAGACAGCCCGGAGGCCACTCACAAAGAACAAAACACACCCAGAACTAGCAGAAGGAAGAAGATTGAAGAGGTCCAAGATTTAAGCAATGCCTTAGGAAAGACTTCTTCAATATCACCTTGCCGAGGGGGTGATGATGAAGTAGAAGAGATAAATGGCAAAGAAGTTGAATAGAAGCAAGGCGAAGTAACACCTCCTAGAGATGAGGTTGACCCCTTGAAGAAGAGGAAGGTTTCTCCCCCAGAACCTTCTTCCTAGAAGAAATCGAGAGCCACCGTGACCAAGATGCAGACTGTACTCACCACCGATGATTTTGACTTCAACATAACAACTCTAAACGATGCTTCACTGGAAATTGCGGAGAAAAAAGAAGCCAAGTAGGAGGAAATGTACGATAGAATTGAGGTCGAACTCTGAGAGGTACAACAAGACCTTCAGTCCAATTATGCAGTCTCCACCGCGCCCCTGCCATTGGGAGAACCAGAGTTGGGAGATGAGCCAACCCAACTCCGCCGACTAGCAGATGCAACCGAAGCTTGCCTTCAATGAGCATAGGAAGAAACATGACAAGCCACCTAGGCCTTGAATCAAGTGCAAGGAATACTCATAGAACAATGTCGAGTTGCAGAGCAGAAGAAGGTTGCTCTCCAGGCAAAGTTTGACGAAGAGAAAGCACAGATGCAACAAGGAAAATAAAATTTTCTCGCGGAGCAACTCGAAGTGAAAGAAGTAGTCAACAGAGCACTTCGCTCTGTGACAGGCTTAGAGACACAGGTAGAAGACTGAGTCACACATCAAGTAGATCATCTCGTGGAAGCTATTCATTAGCTACAACAAATAATAGCAGACTTAGAGCTCCGCATAGTGCCCAACACTCAGTAGGATGTAAGGGATCAAAGAGAAGCAACTTCGTGCAGCGCAATTGAGAGAATAAATGCTCTTTCCATGGAATGCAAGAAACTGAGTGTTCGCAGTGCCCAAACGTATGAGAGACTCACTGAGAACCCATAAATTAAGGCACTGGAGTCACAACTCCAGGAAGTGAAGCAGCAAGCAGAGACAATACAGGCACAGTTGAAGCCCCTGTCAGCTTTGGAAAGAATGAAGCGATCCCAGGAGCAACACACTACCCAACAACAAGTCCACACTATCCAGAGAAGAGTCATGGAAGTGACTCAGAGGCCCCAACCTACACAAGATGAGGCTTGCTAATTGTTCGTAGAAATCGAAGGCCGAGGAGCAAAACTGGAGCAGGTCGTCATTGCAGTCGACCAATGCCTAGAGGGATATGTCGACGAAGCATTCATCTAAGAGTTCGATGAACAAGAGGCTATGGCACAACACAAGTCGAAGCAGCTTGAGCCAAGCTCGAGGCTTTTGAAGCATAACTAATCAGATCAGAGTGACTCGGGACGAGTCACAGGTGAGTGTTGGGGGCCTGTAGGCCCTTAACCAAGTTTTAAGGATTCTTGGTCATGTTTGACCTATTTTTGGGACTTCGATAGGCTGTTGAAGGTGGTAGCGCAAGACGAAGCGGAGATCGCAGGATCTTGGCCCCTTTTTAGGGATTTTTGAATTTTGGGCTTATGTAACAGGTATGGGAATGTCGGCCCATGGGTTTACCCATGTTTAGGTCCGATTTTGTAATGTATAAATAAGTAGCTAGGCGATGTAAGAGGAGCCAGTGTGTGTAAAGGGGTGCTAAGTGCTATTGTTCGATCTATGTGATCAAGAGTTGTATATGCTTTGTGCATACTGTGTGAGACTTGGAAGGCTAGTGCAAGTAACCGTAAGAGACTGTGTAAAGGCTTGGTACTGTACCCTAGCTCGAAAAAGGAGGATCTAGCGGAGTGCACGCAGATCTCTTGTCTTCCGCGGAGTAGGATTTTGATGCTATGTGCCTGTAAGAAGCTTGACCAAAGATAATAAAGAAGAGAAGAGTTGGTGAACGTAGCCCCAGGGTGGGGGTGAACCATGTACATGCTATGTTGCTCTGGTTTGTGCGATGTGTTGATGTGTTTACTTGCTTACTGCTTTAATATAGATGAATGATAGATAGATTTGTTGATAGTTTGTGCTTAATAATGTGGATGGATGTTAGATCTGACTTATGTAAGTATGCTTAATGCTTAAATACCTTAGATCTGAATGAATACTGTGATGCTCTGTAGTTTAGGGTTTATTTGCATTGAGAATAGGATTTAAATGTGTTGTAACTAAGAACTGGATATTGATGAATGTTAATTGATAAGTGCTCTGTTAAGTGTTAGAATCATAGATCTGTGTCCCAGCTAAGGTTGCAAACATCTGAGTCCTACAACCACCTCTGCCTCTACCTCGGGTGAGAATTCATCTGCTTCGCAGGTGTTGCCGAAAGGGCCAGTAGTTAGGGTTTTGTTGGTGTGCTATTGTAGCGTTGAACCCTGGGTCTGCCCCTATGGCAACATAAGGCTTGTGTTGTTACAGATGGGTTTGAGTATTGAAGTAACAGATTGGATAATGGGATGTGTGACATTAACACATTTTGCAGTTTTGGTAAATGGAAATCCTACTTATTTTTTTAAGAGTTCAAGGGGGTTAAGGCAAGGGTGCCCTTTATCCCCACTTCTGTTTCTCCTAGTTGTTGAAGGGTTAAGCAGAGATATTGAGGTGAATGTAAGGGAGAAAAAACTTACAGGTATATCAGTGGCTAGAGGGATCCAGATTACTCACTTGATGTTTGTTGATGATGTGATCCTGTTTGGAAATGGTATTATAGCTGAGTGGGAAGTCTAGAAGGAGATTTTGACTCTTTTCTGTAAAGCTACAAGAATGGCCTTTAGTCCTCAAAAATCCCTGCTTCTTGAAGCAAGGTGGGAGGAAGATGACTTAGTCTTACTAAAGAAGATTCTGACTTTTGAAGTAAAACCAATGGAGGATGGATTTAAGTCTCTTGGTTGTTTCATGAAACTGAATTGTTATATTAATACTAATTGGAAATGTTTGGTGAAAAAAATTGCAAAAAGGATTGCTAATTGGAGTCACAGATGGTTAAGTTTAGGGGGAAGGGAAATTTTGGTAAAGGTTGTACTTGAAAGTATACCAATATATTGGCTGTCGTTTGCTAAAATTCCCAAAATTATAATAAATACCATTAGGAGAAAGATGTTTAGCTTCTTATGGACGGGGAAAAAAACAAAAGAAGGGATACATTTCATAAGCTGGAATAAAATTGCTAAACCTAAAAAGCTGGGTGGGTGGGGCTTGAAAAATATATTTACTTTTGGGAAAGCTTTAGCTGCAAAAAGCTTATGGAGGTGTCTAATGGTACCTAGGTTATGGCATGAGGTGATCTGCAAAAAGTACCTAAATAAGAAATCTGTGGTAGAGTGGCTCAGGGCTGGAAGCATTAGCAGGTCTGGTTCTTCCAATATTTGGAGGGCACTAACCTTCTCTTTATCCTTAATAACTGATTGGCCGGATTGGCTTCCTGGGAATGGAAGAGAGATTAGAATTGGTGTTGATCCTCTGGTAGTGTCTCATACTTATTTTAAGATGACAAGAAACCTTTTGTTAGCACTAAAGGAACAAGGCATTGTATACTTAGCACAAGTTGAAAGTTAGACTTGGGAAAACAAAAGGCATTCTAGATGGAAGAAGTCTGAGGATCTAGGCTTAGAAGGGGAACTTAAGGAGGAGTGGAGTAACTATGTTAAAGGACTAGTGAGTTTGGGTTTTGAACTGAATAAGGAGGAAGACTTACTTTTGTGGACCTGGGACACTAAAGGAGGGCAAGTTTTAACCAAACAAGCTTATGAAGTTCAGTGGGTGGACATAGTTGAAGATGATTTTGTTTTCTGGTATAATGATTTATGGAAGTGGGAGGTACCATTAAAAATTAAACTATTTATGTGGCTTCTGCTTGAACAAATAATACTTACATGGGAGAATCTCTGTAAAAGAGGCTTTACAGGGCCAAACAAATGTGTTTTATGTGGGTCTTATGAAGATAATATAAAACATTTGTTTTTAAAGTTGGTAAGTGACTGGGAAGGAGAGCAGGTGAAAGACTGCTTTGAAAATTGGTTAAAGAATAGGGAGAATTGGACAGAACTACGTGTGTTTATTTGTTGGGAAGTGTGGAAACACATAAATTTACTTATATTTGAAGATCGGCCAATTAATAGGGCCTTTGTTTGTAAAAACATACTACAACATTTGGGAGAATATAAAACAAACAATTCTCCAAAGATTAGAAAGATAGATAGGCCGCCTTTTATAAATTGGAATCAAGTAGTGGGGTTCTTCGATGGTGCTTCTGAGGTTAAGGGGGAAAAGTGTGGGGTTGGAGCACTAATTAAATGTCCAGTGTTAGGCATTTTCAGGATTAAAATGAGTTGTGGGAGTGGAACACATACAAGGGGTGAATTGATAGCTTTGTGGAGCTTACTTTATTTTGCTTGTTCCAAAAATATTACAGTCTTACATTTGTTTGGTGATTCAAAAGTTATTATAGATTGGTATAATAACATGAATGAATTACAAATAATCTCACTTCTGCCATAGATGAGAAGAATCAAAAAGATGAGTGGAAAGTTCAGTCTACTAAAAGCTAATCATATATATAGAGCATATAATCCGGGTGCAGATCTGTTATCAAAAGCAGCACTTGAACTTGAGGAAAAGGGTATTTACTACTCAATGGGTCGTGAAGGAGCAGCATAAGACTTTGAAAAATTGGAAATTAACTAAGCTAGTCTTGTTTATTGAAAAAAAGATTTAGATATTTTATTGAGCTTTTGTTCTTGTCAAGTCTTTTTGATAACAGATGTTACAATGACTGATACATAGTGTATCCAGCAAAGAAGATGTAATCTGAAGACTTGTATTAAACTGTAGCAAAAAGAGATGAACAGACTTGTTTTTAAACTGTAGGAGATGGCAGAATGTGAACATTTCTGATATTATTGTAACAGAATTATTATATTTCCTTAATGATATGTATTTTTCTTTTTTGAAAAAAAAACACATATCATTAATAAGAAATTATGGAATCATTTAATGGTCTAACGTAGCGACAATAAATACAGACATTCATATATCTTTGGACGGTGGGACCTTAGACAGAAAGCAGTGGGGAAATCCTGTTTTTAGTTGCTATTAAATTCCGAAAGATAAACATCTGGAGGCAGGCCAGGCCATATCTATATCTGTAACATAATTCGAGGGAAAAGAAACAAATGGGCCAGTCCATTTGAGAAGACTCTGGCCTGTCAGATAAACTCAAACGTCAGTGCATCCATTAATTTATTTGTTAATGGACGTCAACATTGAGATAACTAACGAATGAACGCTCTGCAACTCATCCGGAATAGCTCTGCAATTTTATTTACTTATATGATAACGAAGGACGGCCAGGTCGGTGATTGTGTGGCCCAATTGCTTCTCTCAGCAGACTCACGATCCCAATTTTTAATTAGGATTCACCTGAATTCCAATCATATTAGGTATTTAACGGTTTGTTTTTGGGCTCATCATTGTTAGCGCAGAGATTCGAGGCGAGTGGCGGGGCACATTGTCATCATTCTGTAATTAAAAAAATATTTTAAGAGATGGCATTCATACCGTCTCACATGCCATGGACGGTGTGTCGTGACACTGTTCCATGATAGCAAGGTGTGGTGGCAATAGGCCGCAAGATTCCTAGTTCTTGGCGGGTTCTTGGACTTGCTAGGATTGGTATATAAGAGGAAACCAGCCACGCATTTCACTATAATCAATAACATCTGCGAAATTCAGTGGGTATTGTTTGTTTAATCTTTGCGGCTTTGTTTCAGAGTGCAAATTCGGGTTGAGAAGGATGGGGCGTGTGGAGATAGTATTTGGCAGCTTTGATGATGCGTTCAAGTTTGAAGCGATCAAGACGTATCTTGCAGAGTTTATCTCCACTCTGCTCTTCGT
>JZKD02S0197627.1:23356-35930 GCA_000966675.3 Picea glauca
CAGTATAAACGGCGGTAGGCCCAGAAGCCTTCGTGACCAACAGAGCTCCGAATCCTCCACTGTGTGAGAAGATTCATGACACGCTAAGGTATTCTAGATGAACAAACAGTAACACACACTAAAACAAAGCCCCTAGAAGATAAATCAAGCAAGCACTAAACTAGTTGGAAGAACAATTACAACAACCAACACTAGAGCAACTTACCGGTGCAAGTGCAACTCGAATACAGAATCACCCTCCGGGTATACTCTGTAAAGAGTTGGTCCGATGTCCATCCTAGGTACCACGGTATACCCCCGCAGTCACCTGTGTATGTCCCTAGAAAAGATTGGCAACTAGTTTGCCAGCACGCGAACAACTATCAGGCGGGTACAGTCGATAGTCGGGTAGAACACAATGAGCAGGGTATCAAGCCCGAAACCTATCAAGGGTATCGAGAGAAAATGGTCCGAAAGACAACTGAGGACCTCGAATGGATTCGAGACCCACGAAGCTTCGTGGCAAATGCAAACGACGGAATCCCTTAACAAATCCTCTATATGTGTTCTCCACAACGCTCGGTCCAGTTTTGGAGGGGTTATCTCCGCTACCTTTCCTTACACGACCTCGTTTTTAGTACCTGTGTTAGATGGGGGTCCTGAATAACTTTCCGTAACTGGACTTCTACACTCCCTATTAACAGACTCCAATGTTTGGTTTGGGTGGCCTTGGAGAATTTACTCTCCAACCTATTCCAAGGCCCTATTCCTGAGCTAGTGTATGCACCCTAAAAACAAAAAATTCTACTTGATTTTAATTAGCGTTGCTTTTAATGGGCTTCTTAAGTCAAAAGGTACGAAAGTGAAACTGATGGTGTGTAAAAAGACTCAAAGCAAAATGAACAAAATGCATGAAAACAAATTTTTTTACTAAAATGCAAAACCAACAACTTTTCAATGAAAGACTTCTTTTCTTTTTCAAATTTACTAAGATTCCATGCAGTAAATATAAAGGACTTTCGTTTAGATCTGCGAGCTACTTATACTCTAAATGCACTGCAAAACTTATGAAAAAAGACTCTTTCCTAGCTATTGATGCAACAACACAATCTTCAAATCAAGAAGAAGATGAAACAAGAAAATTTTTATTTTTTTATTTTATTGCGAGATAACGCAACAAGGAAAAATGTTGACAAGAATAAAACCAAGAGAATAAAAAGAAAACTCTGGCTTAAAGCGCAGATCGCAAACAGAATCAGAGCACAAAAATGCAAAAAAGCAATCAAAACAACACCGATTCTAACACTTGCCTAAAAACCATAAAGCAAAGATTTTTTCTTTTTTGTCTATTCTATCAAAACATGAACTAACAAAAACAGGCTAAGGATAAGATGCCCCAACCTGCTGACTGTGCAACTCCAGACTCTATACCCCTGAGAGGAGATCTTCTCACCACAGGAGGGGATGACTGCCCCACCCAAGCTGAAAAGCTACCAAACAAGCCCGTGACTGTCACCAAGACAACACGTGTGCAAACGCGTGCTGAGCTAAAACAGTGCGCAGGTACTCGCGGGCTAGGCTTAAACATGTCACGGGTCTGCACAAAAGCCAAGATAAAACAATACATAGGCAACTCAGACCTGAAAAAGGCCTCTGGTATCAACAACCAAGGTCTCTAAAAGGATTGGATGCTAGCACTTCAACAGAAAAAAGAAAATTTGCAAAAAGAAAAATGAAATGAATGACTAACACAAAAAGGTAGACTGAAAAACAAGACAATAAACCTACAAGACCCAGACAGGATCCAGAAAGCCCCCTGAGAAGGTAAACTTCTGACAGGGAAGAGGAGACTGCCTCTCAAGCTTCCTAAAGGCTACACGCTACTGAAACCACTTCAGCACGCGGGCAAACACGTGCTGTAGACAGTTATGGCGCGGGTTACACACGTGCAGGCCTTGTGCAGGCCGCGTGTACCTCTGTGGGTCTCGAGAATAAATGTCAAGAAACAATCAAGGAAGAAATGGTATTGATAACCAGGTTCCCTGCTAGCTTTTGACCTAACAGAAAACAAAAATAAACAAATAAATAGAAAATGAACTTCTTTGAACTACCCAAGAACCTGTAATGAAATCCGGAAACCCTGAGAGTAAAATCTCCCCAGTGGAGTCGCCAATTCTGTTGTGGGGTATTCTACCCTACGGACTAGCAAGCTAGGGTTTAAAATTGCATGCAGATCATGACCCTTCATAAGCTACTTTTAACCTTCTACCCGAATCTAAAACCCTTTTTCACATGCACACATGGGCAGAATCAACTAACCTTTTTATCGACGGTTGGTGTAGATCCTCTGTTGAGCTTTTATCTCCTTTCTTCTGCCGCTCCTTCCAAAAAGCGATCCTGCAATCAAGACAAAACTACACATGCATGCTATTGTTCTACTAGAGGATTAGAGATTAAACACAAATCAAATAAAACATACAAAACTCATGTATTCGGGATGGGAAAAGTATCTTTTTATTAATCTCAACATGAATCAACTTACAATGATTATAGAGACCAACCACCGCTCCTTGATCCTGATCCTGGACTCCTCCTCTTCTTTGTCCTCCAATTTCTTTGCTTGAATTCTCCTAAATCTTGAGGAAAGGCTAAAGGGTTGGGACAAAACGGATTCGGCAATTGGGCAGAGTTTCTTTGCTATGATTTTCCCCTTTTGAATAGTACCCCTACTCCTTCTTTTATAGGTTAGAAGGAGCTAGGGTTTTAGATGAACTCTTGGCCATGCATGGCTGGGAGTTCCAGTTAACTGACCCAAAGCTTTTCGTCCCGGCGGAAACTTTCCTGATTTTTTGCTTTGTTAGGTAAATGTGGGATGTAGTGAGCTAGCCCACGTTCCAACGCGTGCAGTATAAGGCCAGAAAGCGTTCCAACGTGCCCAGTGAGAGGTTAGGGCGTGGGTTGCTTTATTTAAGTGGTTTTTCAAGGTTTTATTCAGCATGATTTTGGCAAGGAAGAGACATGAGTTGGCCTGATGCCAGGTAAGCCTGTGTGGTGCATTTTAGGGTTATAACAAGAAGGGAAAAAGATAGATTCTCGAACCTTCTAGAAGGGAATCTTCTAGAAGGATGAGATGGAATTTGAATGGTTATATAAGTACTGGCTTTCCTGATATCTTGGGATCATTCCTATCCAAGTAACTAATCCATTGTCTCTTATAAATTGATGGGATTCTCATGGAAAAGGTTGGCAACAAACTAGCAAGAGATTTATTGGAGAATTAGTGTAAGATTGTATGAAGGACTAATGCTACAACAGCTAGAGACACTAATAAGGTTATCAAAAGTGGTTGATCTTCTTCATGCATGAGAAAGTGTGTGTTTCAGAGCTAGGAGCCATCGAAAGGAGGTTTGCAACATCAAGGCATAGGTTGTAATGCTCACTTTCTATCAATTTAATACAGTAATATGTCCCTTTCCCATAAAGCTAATGTCACTTTATTACATAACTCCTTGATCATATGTATAGATTAACTGTTGAATATATTGAGTTGTTTTCACTTCAATTGGTTTGAGCTGTCCTGGTCTTGGTGACACAAGAGAATTGGAGCGAAGCTGGTACAACAGAGACCCAAGGAAGAGATCATAAGGTACGTTCATGATTCCTGCCTCCTAGTTCATTCAATAGCCTAAATATAGGGAAAGAGTATTATTCTGTCCCGTTTTGTTCTAGATCCAGGTGGATCTAGGGAGATCGGTTTGTGTCCTCACTTACGGATTAATACTAAAACAAAATTGGTGACTTCGCTGGGGACCATTCCCTTTTTCTTTATGGTCTTTTACGTTTTCTGTGGCCATTTTCTCTAGTTTCATTTTTCTCCTGTTTTGTTAGTTTCTGAGTCTTCAGGATATCCTGATAGACCTTCTGGGTTCAAAAGATTTTGTCATTTTTGCTTTCATTTTCAAAATTTTTGTCATCTTCAGGAGTTCTTGCACTGTGTTTAACTGTAGCCTGCGAGAATCAATCAGGTTTGCACCCTGCTCATAGGGTTCAGTGCGAGTACCTCGCACCTTGCTAAAAGGTTGCCTGCGAGAATCATAGATTCTCGCACTGTGTCAAACTGCTTGCCTGCGAGCAAGATTTTTTTCAAAATTTTGAAATTGAATTTTGGTTTTTCCAACTGCTAAGATCAGTTGATTTACCTCTTATGAGCTTACTGGACCATTGATTTATATAGCTTTTGCTTTAGTTTGCATGCTTGAACGATTTTAGGGTTTCAGGGTTTTTCTTGTCCTTTATAGCTTGGCTTTCATTTCTTGACTCTTATTGGCAAATTCATTCTCTCTGACTTCAAGAGCTAAGTGTGTTCGATTGGTTGAGAACCAGTGATTGGTTGAGAGTGAAGTGCTTGGTTTTTCTCAATTGCTTAATGGTTTGAAAGAACATTTTCATTTGCGTTGGGAAGACTAATTGGTTTGCTCTTTGTTTTTGCTTTCATTGAAAGAGTTGATTGGGTTGTTATTGATTGTTTCTTTATGATTTGATTTTTATGCTTTCTCTTTGATATAGTGAGAATTCTTTTTGGAAAGTGAACAATAATCTTTTCTTTCAAAAACATTGTTTTTTTTCTTTTAGAAAACATTGAAAAATCAAATTTTAGAGTTTGTTGAAGTATTTGAAAAAGACCCATAGAGAATAGTCCTTTTATGAATGATTGTTTGAATTGACATGTGAAAGGAAATTGTGCATTGCATTGTAGTACATGGTTGATTTGAAAAACTTTCTCTCTCTCCCATACATAGGATTCATTGAATGAAAAGTGTTATATTTCATTATTATCCTTGCATTTTTTGGGTCAGAGTCATACAACACGAGTTTCACTTCTGTGACCTTTGAGTAAACAACAACTCTTAAAACCATTGCGTAATCTTAAAATTTATCTAGTAACTCGTTTCTAGGGCTCTTTTACACCAACATTTAGCTAGGCTAGTGCTTTGGAGTAGGAAGAGAGATACACTCTCCAAAATCTCAAAATACACAATAGCATCTTGAGTTAGGGAGTGTTAAATTCCATTTGCAACATATTTTTCTGGGAAGCCCTTCTAACACAAGGGTCAAGCACTAGGTCGCATTGGTGTTGGCAGAGTTACTAACCCTGCTTTGTTGACATCGTTGTAGAGATTGCACGTATTACGGGGATCACTCGGAGGTATACCCACAATGATGAGTGGAAGCCTTTTGAGTTGATTTCGGGCTAGATACCCTGCCCTTGCGTGTGGATCGGACTGACGACTCTTCCCCCAACCTTTACTATTGTTTGTGGTGACCTTACTAGCCTATCTATCTAGGTTCTTACCCAAGGTGACTGTGGAGGGGAAAGTCTTCACGGTAACTGGAATTGACGTTGGCCAAACTCACTCGGGCTCCTTGGAGGGTATACCCACGATTATGTGTGGGAGATTGCACCAGGGTGTAAGTCCGTTAAGCAGGTCGTCAGCATAAATTTTCCACCCTAGCCCCGCCCCTTCTCATCTCGTTTTTGCGACGTTGGATTTCATCACCAACTAGTGGCCTCGAAATTAGAAGGTATTGTTTGCTTGGTGATTGCTTCCTAGATTTTGTTTACTAGCGTGTGCTATTTGTTTCTCGAAGTTGACCATAGGAATTTCTTTGCGGAGCTTGTCTTTCGTTTACAATTGCTCCCCCACGACGTTCATGTAGAATGCAAGGTTTATCTCCAGAACATCTGGACGATACTCAACCCTCGCCTACCGGTACACCTGAGGGTTCTCCCCATCAGACTGAAGTCTCGGTGGTTACTCCACCACACAGGGAAACAAGTGACGTTCCAGTTGTCACTACACCACCTCCACAGGTAGACTGAACTGACTCTCTAGAATATTTTCGAATCACCAATACTAGAGAGGATTATCACATTCGCCATGGTGAACGACCTGTTGTGCGATTAAATTCTTCTGACGAAGCCATTGTTACATCTTCTGAATCAACCGCTGGGCCTTCTCCTGGTGTAGTAGGCCAAGATCCTTTTTGGTCGGGTGATTTTCGACGAGTCCTTTTCGGTACTGAGTCAACCACTGTCTACGAAATCAACCCTCCAGTATCTTCTGAGATGGAAACTACACCATAGGCTACCACTTATCACTTTGTTCTTCCTCCTAAGATGACCCATCTCACGAATAATACGAGTGTCCAAACCGAAATTACTGCAGCTACTCTTGCTCCTATCAATACCTAGCGAATACTTGATGTCATCCCGACATAACCATTCGGTTACCATGCTTTGAATGCTTTGTTGAATGATCCTAATCCAACACCTCTGCAAACCCCAGCTGGTTCTCCAGGTGTTCCTCCTTTTCCTGGGCATCCTATTCCCGGTTTTATTCCGACACTCCCTTAGTTTCCTTCTGGTAATCCTAATCCTAGTGGCACTATCCTGACTATTGCACCAAACCCGCAAATTCCTGTTGGTGGACAGGGTGGTACGGTTCCTTTTCCTTTTCCCAGAAAAAACACAGTTACTACGCAACCTACAGTTGGCACACAAATTACGGGTGGAAATATACCTATGATAGGGGGACCAACCTCACCTTTTGGACAAAATATACCTCCTGAATTGGCCCAGTGTTGGAATCAGCTCCTACAAAACTTTCCTCAAAATGCTGGGGGGCAACAAATTTCCCCTACTATTGGCCAACCTTATCCAGGTGTACCTAATCCTATTTGGGGTCAGGGTCAAACTACTCAACCCCAGGTTCCTACTCAAACTCAAGGTTACAATCCTTGGGGCTACTATCCTATCCGGCCACCACCGACTCAGCCAGGGTCTTCCCTCTATGGACAGTCTGCTTATGGTCCTACTGGTTTGCCGACCGAGCTTCGACCCCAAAGCCACCATTACCCACCAGTAAACCGACAATTACCTTTTCTTTCTACCTTGGATTTTCCAGATTTGTCTAGGATTCTTAATGATCCTATCCGTCACTCTCCCCAATGGCCTGCTATTCCTGCTAAGCTTCCATCGGATATTCCAAAATTCGATGGAAAGGCGGGAGAGGACCCAAATAATCATGTCATGAATTTTCATTTATGGTGTTCGTCCAACTCGCTGATGGATGACTCCATTCGTCTACGTCTTTTTCAACGAACCCTTACCGGTTCGACTGCGAAGTGGTATATTGAATTGCCATGAGGTTTCTTTTCCGATTTCAACACCCTAGCTATGGCTTTTCTCACACATTACCAGTTACCGATCCGTTACGATACTGGGACTGAGATCTTGACCTCTTTCAAACAAACTAAAGGCACTCATATATCGGATCATATTCATGAGTGGTGAAGGAGACGACGTCTAATTAAACTCAAACTCCCTGATCAGTTATTGGCAGAATGGTTTACGAAATATTTCGTGAACGAAATTGGTAAAGACATTGCTATGGGTGGTGTTGTTATAGAGGAGCAGGCTATAAGTCGTGCTCAATATATTGATCTCGTTTATTCGCAAACGAGAACACTTTACGATTTTCTACCTAAATTACCTCGTCCTGGTACTTCCAACACTTCCATTGCTCCAACTGTCTCGCATGTAGCTGATGGTGTGATTGGTACTTATTATACCCACTCACATTCTGTTTCATATACAACCCCTAAATCTACATATTCTAATGTTCAAAATGCTTCGTCTCCTGCCACTCCCACCGGTAAAACTTCTGAGGTGAACGCTGTTCAATCTACACCGACCGGTAAAAATAAATCAAAGAAAGGGAGAGGCAAGAATAAGGAGAGCAAAAATAATAATCAAAATGAGCAAACTAAAACCACTCCTGTTGAATATCGGGATAAGCACAAGCCACTGTACCCTTTCCTTATCTGTGGTGATGATCACTACATGAAGGATTGTCCTCGACGTGCTGAGGTTACTAAGTTCCTTCAAGGAACGCCGAAACCATCTACGCCGGAAGTCTTGTCCCAACCCTTCCCATCTCAGCAACAAGCCTCGTTGGTCATTCATGACCAACCCTCTACTTCTACGACATCATATGTTTTGATGTGTACCAGTGATTCTACGAAAAATAATGTTGCACTCACGACTAGAGCCAAAGACTATACTCCATCTAAGGAGAAGGTTGACGATTTACCTCCTACTCTGGTTCAACCCTCTCCACCGACTCTGCCTACGAACGGTCCTCTTCATCTCGAACGAATGAGCCTTGATACAGTTCTGCGACCACCCTCGAAAGGTGTCGTTAAGAAATTGGCCTTCAATCCTCATGCTCATGCGGCCCAAAACTATAGCATTGTCGAAGATTTGGCCCAAGCACCTTCAGCGATGTCTACCCTTGAAGTCCTTCAGTCTTGTCCTACACAACGAAGGGCTCTGTTGAAAGATATAGGTGGAATTGATCCTACAGATACAAATTTAATAGTCTTTGACTTGGAAGATCATATTCCAAGGTTTCCCCCTCAGCTTGCGTTTCAGATACAAGTTGTTGTCGCCGACAAGAATATTTTTCAAACTGTTATCGATGAGGGTGCCTCTACGTGTGTAATGTCTTTCACTTGTTGGAAAGCCATCGACTCTCCTCCTTTAAATGAATCACAAAATACTTTGAAAGCCTTCAATGGCTCTGGTTTTAATCCTTGCGGTGTTCTTCCATCATTGCCTGTTATTCTAGAAGGTAAGACAGTCCAAGTTGAAGTGGAAGTTTTCGATGCTCCCCTGGATTATAATCTTCTACTTGGTCATAGATGGATAGATTCTATGCGCGCTGTGGTGTCAACGCTTTTCCGTGTCATGCGATTTCCTCATCAGGAAAAATTTGTTATGGTTGATCAACTTGCCTTCTTTAATTCTGATACTCGTATTGGCAATGTGCCGTTTATAGCTAAAACCCCACCGGGTTACGAGAATGTCGGTGTCGGCCTTTTAAAAGACTCTTCGTTAATGGGCACTTTCCCCATACTACCTCCACCCGATATTCCATGCCCGTCATTTGCTTCTATTAATATGATCTCCGCTGTACCTCATGAGCTTCCTGTGTCTTCTGACCCTTGGATAGTCCCTGATCCAAGAGATCATACTCGTTTCGGTGACATCATGCCGTTAAGTCCGGTTGAGTCTGCTTATCAAGCCATTCAATCGACAACACCTTCTACTATTTCTCTTGATGAGTTGTCTCCCAATCCTTTCCGTGTCGTCTTTCCCACTGACGAAATGATCATGTCCGTTATGAAAGACACTCCTTGGGATGATGGGAATCATCATTCCATACTGTTTCTGGAACAACACACTCTAGAGAATTACCAATGGATTTCGACTCCGTCAATCGTTGTTGTCATATCGACCGTTCCCGGATCTACACATGATGTGTTTGCCGAAGGGAAACTCAGTAATATTTATCCCACGATTCCCATTGATATATCAGTTAAACCTGGGATAGTTGAAAATGTTCACATTGGAGCTTCGTGTTCTCCAGAAGAAATCATCACTTATACATCTCTGTTTAAAGAATTTCGTGACATCTTTGCATGGAGATACAAAGAGATGCCAGGTATCAACCCTGCTATTGTTGTACATGAAATTAAGACATACCCCGGAGCTAAACCAGTCCTGCAGCGCCTACGTCCAGTCCACCCACGCAAAGCGGCGACTATAAAGCTTGAGGTTGAAAAACTTCTCAAAGCCGGTTTTATTTATCCTGTGGCTCTGACAGAATGGGTTTCCAACCCTGTACCGATTGATAAGAAAGGTGGTAGTATATGTATTTGTGTTGATTATCGAGATATTAACAAAGCCTGTCCAAAGGACAACTTTCCAACCCCTTTCGTTGATCAGATCGTCAATGATTGTGCTGGAAGAGAAATTTTTTCTCTTATGGATGGTTTCTCCGGCTATAATCAAATTAACATCGCTCCTGAGGACCAACATAAAACTGCTTTTATTTTTCCTTGGGGTACTTTCTCCTATAGGAAACTTCCCTTCGGTCTTAAGAACGCGGGCGCAACGTTTCAACGTGCTATGTCTTATGCATTTCACGATATAAAGCATATCGTCCAACCTTATTTGGACGATTTACCAGCTCATTCTTTACGCCAAGTCGATCACCCCACTCATCTCCGAGCAATTTTCGTTCGTTTTCGGTTCTACTACATTCGTTTAAATCCTCATAAATGCGTCTTTTGCGTAGAGTCCGACCGTCTTCTAGGTTTCATTGTTTCACGTCAAGGGATCCGGGTAGATCCTATTAAGGTTGAGGCGATTCTTAATCTCCCTCCTCCTTCTTCACTGCGTCAGTTACAAAGTTTGCAGGGGAAAGAAAACTTTCTTCATCGTTTCATCCCTAATTACGCCGAGATTACTCGTGGTTTTACACGTCTACTAAAGAAAGGTTTAGAGTTTGTCTGGGATACTATTGCCAATAATGATTTTGAGGCTTTGAAGTTGTCCCTCACAAAAGCTCCACTTCTCTTCCCTCCTGATTATAGTCGAGATTAATTTCTTTATCTTGCTGTCTCAGAGTATACCATCGGCATGGTTCTCGTTCAGGAGGATGATGCACATGGTGAACATGTTGTTTATTACTTGAGTAGAAGTCTTACATCCACTGAAATCAAGTATCAACATGTTGAAAAAATGGCTTTGGCTGCCGTTCAAGCTGTTCAATGCTTTCAGAATTATATCCTTTCAAGGAAAACTACCGTAATTTCACATTGCAACCCTATGCAACACATTTTGACTCGTCAATTGCTAGGGGGAAAGTACTCCAAATGGATTGTCATACTCCAGGAGTTTGACTTGGAGTTCGATCGTGCCACATCTAAGAAATCCTTAGTTTTCGCTGAATTGATATGTGATTTTCCTCACTCAGCCACGGAAAATGTAGCAGTATATTCATTGCTTGATGAATCTCTTTTCCTTATAAGCACAGACGATTTATGGTATGGAGATATCATTATATATCTCCAAACCCAAACTTTCTGGCCTGCTTTGTCTAGCACCGACCAACGTCGTATCCGCTATCAAGCGCGTCAATACATTATCCTCGGGGATACTCTTTACCGTTGGGGAATTGACTCTATTTTTCGACGTTGCCTGACTTTTGATGAAGCTGAGAAAGCTTTGAATGACTGCCATTTCGGAGCATGTGGTGGTCATATGTTTGGGTATGCTACTGCCCAAAAGATCTTACGTGTAGGATATTTTTGGCCTTCCTTGTTCAATGACTGCATTACTGCTGTTCAGAAGTGCCATGCCTGCCAGACCTACAATCAAAAAATTCGGTCGCATCCTGCTCCCCTTCATCCTGTGGTCTCAGTTGGTCCTTTTGCAAAATGGGGCATTGATTTCATGACATGTCACCCTCACTCGGTTGGGGGGCATGGTTACATCATTGTAGCTGTTGATTACTTTACAAAATGGGTCGAGGCGATGCCAACATTCGATAATACTAGAAAGACTGCAGCGTTATTTCTTTTCAACCATGTCATAGCTCATTTTGGTGTTCCTCAAGCTATCGTTATCGATCACGGTAGTCATTTTAGGAATTTTATGATGTCTGAACTTATGTAAAAGTTGGGTCTTCGTCATGATAACTCAACACCCTATTATCCGCAAGCTAATGTCCAGGTCGAAGCAATTAACAAAGTTCTTATAACTATGCTTCGATGGATGATAGGAATCCATAAAACTAGCTGGCACACGATGCTATTTTTGGCATTGTGGGCATATCAGACATCTGTCAAATCCGCTACGGGGTTTACACCCTTTTGATTAGTCTATGGCGTGGAAGCCATTCTTCCAATAGAATGTGAGATACCTTCTCTGAAGCTAGCTGTCGAAATCTTACCTAATACTTCTGCTGAAGAAGAGCGTCTATTGTATTTGATGCGATTAGACGAAACTCGACGTGACGCCACTCTCGTAATAGAAGCCCAGAAGAAACGTGTCAAGGCACAGTATGACAAGCATGTCAAGCCTCGCGTTTTCTCTGAAGGTGATCTTGTTATTCTATATGAACAGGATCGAGATGTCTTAGTAGCTGGGAAATTCGAACCAATGTGGCGTGGTCCTTACATTGTTCGCCGAGTTTTAGAAAAAGGAGCGTATGAGCTGGTTGATTATGATGGTATACCTTTGAGTGAACCCAGGAATGGGTTGTACTTGAAGAAGTATTATGCATAAATCATTTGTTCACAAATACTTGTATTTTATGTATCATACTTTGTGTGTGTTACTTTAGTTTTCTTTTGACATTATCTGGTCTCTGCCCTTACGTGACATTGTGTTTGATTTCCAGATGTCAGAGTATTCGCTACCTTATATTGGCTTTGCTGATGGTGCTAGCCATAGTACTCAGAACCTAACTTCCGCTGCATGGGCAATCTATGCCCCAACAAACGAGCTTATATCTTTACGAGGTGTATGTCTTGGCCGAGAAACCAACAACATCACAGAGTATAGCGCTATTATTGAATTATTGGTCGATGTTATCTCTCTCGGAATTCGTCATTTGGTTTTACGACTTGACTCGCAGCTTTTGGTACTACAACTAAATAATGTCTACTCTATTCGAAGTCCTAC
>JZKD02S0197627.1:47007-57504 GCA_000966675.3 Picea glauca
ATACCATGTTGTTTTTCTTCATATGAGATATAATTGATATATTATTACAATAATGAGTGTTCCATATATAGAGAACATATGGTGACCATCCATGAAATGATGGATCCCTTGGATAATCAATAACTATTTATTAGTATCATTTACTTATTACATATAGTATTTAATAATCAATAATTATACTATTAATTATTAATCTAAGAGATTCTCTTCCCGATGTTGTCCAAACATCAACATTTGGAAGAGCCAAGAGTGGTGGTGAAGTATCTTGGAGGTCTCTGCAACCATATCCGAAGGTAATTGCAACTTCTTGGTGTGGAAAACATAAATGAGGCAAGAAAAAAGTTGTCTACATTGAGTTGGACTCCAAGAAGGCGTAGCAGCAAAACGACCAAGAAGAGACCAGCAAGACAAAAGACAATATGACTGTAGCCACAATCCAAAAACAAAGACATCCTAATAGGCATTGCAAACATTGTGTTGTGGATTGGCATACGAATGAGTAGTGCCAGAAACTTCGTTTGGAATTGCATTCGAAGCAACACAAGTCCAAGAAAGGGGCAAATGTAACTACCCAGACAAAATACATAGTGGTAGAAAGAACCTTTGATGTGGATGAAACCGTAGTTTTCACCACATTGCAATAGCCAATGGTAAGTGGCGACATGAATGCAGTATTTTGATTCAAAGTTCAAGTGAAGGATCGAAAGATAAATGCTTTGTTTGACAATGGTTCCAATGCAATTTGATTTTTGAATCCTTAGTAAATGAGCTTGGACTAGAAACTCGTCTTTTAGTACAACCATTGTTCATTGGGTTGGCTTTTACGGAAGTCTACAATGAGGATCCCTAGGAGATGCAAAATTTGGTTTTCCATCAATGTTGATTATGTTGACAAAGTAGAATGTGAAATTGCACCACTAGATACTCGTGAAGTGATGTTTGGCAGCCCATACCTATGGAAATGGATGAGACTTTCTACTAGAGAGAGAAAAAATATTGCTTGGTTAAAGATTGTCAAGCCTACATTATCAAATCATACACAAGTAGAGGAAGAACATCCTCAGTAGCAACAAAACAAGGAAAAACCAGTAGCTTGAATAAAGCAAACAAAAAACATGTATCCTTCATAACTGATGGGAGTAGTGAACTTGGAGAAACGAGTGGAGACCATGTAATTCCATCTCCTCCACAAATAAGCTTTTGGAGACCAAAACCATGCCAATGGGGAGGTGTGATTTCAAATAGATCCAAAACAAATGCAAATGGCATATGAGTACTTAGATCTAGAAAAGTTATTGACAAATGAGGACTACATAGTAAGCTATGAGAGTTGTTGAAGAAACTTTAGAAGAGTAGTTCATAGCTACAAAGTGGATGAAGTATGAGGTTTGGATTGTTAGTGTGATGGCCACACGTTGACTCAATCAACCACCCACTCACTACAAAGAATTTTGAAGTACCAAATAAGAGCCAAACTTAATAAGAAGACAAAGGAACCATGAAGAGGAACGCTGTCAACAAAGAAGAATGGGAAAGAAAGTGCATCAAAAGGGAAAATAGAAACACAGGCATGCTTGGTCTTCCAGCTACCCCAACAAGCCCAACATTGTCAGTGAACTCTTGCACAATGAACTAGAAGGGGTTCTTCGGCTGTGACTAGTATAGAAATGTTGGTTAAATTCCTGTTGAGTAAATCATTGTGTGCCCACTGAGTCGGAGACTTAATTTCTTTAATTTCTCTAATTGTTGATTAATAAATACTGAGTAACACCATTCAAAGCTGGTTTTACCGTTTGAGTTTCTAGGGTAAAATCTTTATTGTTATGGTATGATTCATTGCTATGTGATTGAGTTTAATGCATGCTTGATTTTGATTTTGTTCTGATTTTTAAATTTGTTGTTTGGTCACTGCCTAAATCATAAGAACTACCCTAGAATTACATCGATTCTCCCCTAGGTTGATTGTTGGTAATGATAATCAAATGAATTGGCATTCTATTCAATTCGTTTTAGACTACCCATAGCTCAATTGGCAAATTTGCTTGGGCTGCGAGCATTGTTGTCGAGCGAACTCCTTCATAAATTGCATTGTTTGAGAGCTGATCTGTGGGTGCATTGTTCAGACGCTGTGTGAATGCTCCTCCATGCATTGTGCCCTCTTTACAAGGCGGAGTGACTACCTGTAGCCATCCCCTTGAGCTATCCAATCGAAATACACCAACAAGAAATGCATTCTCCCAACCTGTATGCATGGCTATAAACTTGTAGCCACATGCTTGTAAACAAATTGTCAGATACGCATAACGCTTTATGATTATTGTGGGAGCAATATCAAAAGGAGCTACTATGGTCTCCATTTATGGATGGAGGGTGTGAGGGATGGCTAGAGACGTTGTTAAATCAGTGTTGGTTCTGTTCCAACGACCTCCAACCAATACGTAGTGAATTGGTATGATCGCTAGAGTACAGTGATTGTCCGTGCTACACTTGGCTAATGATTTCCTTTTCAATTTTTGAAGGGCCTTTTGTTTTCTAGCCATAGGTTCAATTGATTTTCCATAAACAATTATAGTTGGTCGATTCATAAGGAGATTTGGGCCATTCCTTTACCTTTGATCGACTTTGTCTAGAATCTCCAATCACATGTGCATCTCTTTAAAGAAATTGTGCCATTGTGTTTGAGCGAAGTCACAGTAATGAATAAATGGTGGCACATTAAATAGTTTTATGATAATGGACATATATGCTTATCCTTAATTTATTTTAGAAGTGTTTTGTTTTGTTGTTTTTCCTAGCTTAATTTTCAAAATTTTCTTATTTTAGAGGCATTGTTATTATTTGGTTCTATTGATCGGTAAACTATAGGTTTATAGCTAGTCCATTTCACCAACATGGATCCTTCAATGATTTCTACAATTCTAGAATTCTTGCAAGGATTCTTCTTGGACTGAGCTACAAGACACAATATTAGTCTTTTGGCCACTTGTCCTCGGATACCACTGTTGTGAAGGCTTCCATGCCATTACTAGCTCCACTCAATAAATCAAGGTTTGACATGTTTCATACCATGTTTTCCCACGCTCATTCTCCATTCCAATTCAAATAAAACTTCGCTATCATTAAACTCCATTCATTAATGTATGCATGAGTTGGCCATTACTCAATGCATCCATACCACTATTTGAACATTATTAAAAGAGGAAAACCATGCTTATCCTTCAACCAAGTCATGCATATAATCCGAGTTATACAATGTTGAAGTGAATGTTGAAGTTTATAGCATGAGTCAACAATTAAAGAAATGGTTTGACAATTCAAACATTGGGCTAGTGGCACAAATTGCCACTCTTCCACTAAAGACAAACAACAAACTTCAATAATCACACGCCAACAGAGGAATAGTGACCCCATGGAGGAAACGAGCCGTTGTAGCAGTGGGCATACGATCCATACAACCCATGTGAAACCCCCAATCGCTAAAAAACGATCCATGCATCTTGTAGAGTGGTGTCTACTTATTGTTGGGCAGTGGATGGTCTCTTAGCAGGCTACATGCAATAATTGAAGCTTCAAAAAATAAGATGGTCTGTGGAAACCATGGCAGACAACAATGACATTTTTTCCTTTTCCAATAGTCAATTAAACATGAAAAGGCAGAGTTAGAAACTCTCTACAATAGTGTAAAAGCCATATTATATGAGCCATTGATCTTGAATATCATAGTTAAACCAATGGTGTGCATTCCAAAGCCTTGAAACCCAAATGGGAAAATTAACATTCAATTAGCTTTGGCTAGGTCCTTTATTTCTTGGTAATGTGTAGGTTACAATACCCCCAGGATTTCTGGTCTTCCAAATGGGTATTTGGGCAACATTCCCTCTCACTCTTAGCCAAATAATGCCTCTTCCTTTCAGGTGCAAGAGTAAATAGGAGAATAGATGAGTTGGGGGATTAGTTGGAAGGCCGTGCATCTCCAACTCTTCATCTTCACCAAGTCCAACATTGGCTTCTCCTCATCTTTTTTTTTCAATTACATTAGAGAAATAATGTCTCATGCTTTTATTTTTTAAATAAACAATTTCTCTCTCTCCCCTTATCATTTTTTAAATATGTTTTCTTTTTCATTCATTTACAACCCCCATGCTTACATTGAGAGTAATACATTAATGCAGGTACATACACCAGTTGGGATGACATTGGGCCCTTCACACCATCAACCCCTGTCTCCTACCTCGTCCACATCCTCAAACCTTGCCCATGCCAATCCTTGTAGAACATGATTTGCTAGCCAATTGTCTTTGTGTAGGTCCAATTCAGACCACACCTCCTCATCGAGAGGCTTTTGGTCCCAAAAAGATTCCAAGGATAGATGGTTTAATGAAGTAGTTTCCAAATCTGTATGGATGAAGTATCAAGGACAATAAATGATATTAAAAAAGTAAAAAAAAGTCAATGAGATGCTGCAAACACTACAAATCAAGAAGAAAACTATAGCTGTTATAAAATTGGTATTAACGATAATACTTCAACAATATGTCAAGTTACAATAGAAAAATAATTCATCCCTTGAAATAGGTCAATCATGCAATAAACTAGGGTTGAAAATGCAAGCTAAAACTAGGGTTTGGTAATAGTCACCTGATAAAATGTAAATGACATACAACAAACCTAAAACATCTAAGACATCAAGCCCTGATAGGATGAAAATCATAACAACAATGTAGTAAATTATGTCAAGGTGTATTCCAAGGTGAAAGATGCCAATAAACCCTAGACGCTAAGCTAGAAGATGGATGGAAATTGAAGGGGAATTGCAACAAACCCAAATCTAATAATGGAAAATCAAGGAAAGGGTGAATTTAGGCTTTGATATTTACTACAATGGAGAAAGACTAGTACCGTCTTGTGCTCTTGGGCATATGGAGTCAAATCATGCACTTCCTTGGAGAACAAAGGTGAAAAAAAGACTTAAGAATAAAACCTTAGGGCATTCCACTAAAAACCCTAGGTATTTGTCCTTTAGAATGACAAATTAAGGTAGTCCACTACAAACCTTAAAAGGACATCCTATTTTTTCTAAGAACCTTTGAAAGATGAGATCAAGATGGATCTTGGGTAAAACCCTAGGGTAGTCCACTACAAACCCTAAGATGTTATCCTACAAGAATACAACTAGGGTAGTCCACTACAAACTCTAGAAATACCCTTGTGACCTTTAATAAGCTTCAACAAAATGATTAACAAGGGAAGGTAGTCCACTACAAACTTTCCTAGGGTTTCAAGACACGGTTTATTAAAGAAAGATACAAGAGAACATGCAATATCACCACTTTGATAAAACATTCACTTAATACATCCAAGAAATAAACCAATATAGAATTAAGAAGAACACTTACTAGATAAATCAATGATCACCATGAAACCCTAGCCATGAAATCATCCATCAAAACTTGAAAGCATACAAATTATCATCTCCAAGATAAGGCACATAAGTCATCTATAGTGAAAGAGAAGAAAGAAGAGACAAGTAGAAATGATTCTCCACAAGTTGTGTTATGATTTACAATGAGGTACCACTCCCTCTCTATATATGTGGAAACCAAGCACTATACCTGTGTTAATGAGTGGTATGAAATGGGGTTTACTTCATGGTCATGGTGTCATTGACATGCAAGGCCACATGTGAGGTTCATCTCTATGAGTGCCTTTGTAGAGGGAGCACTTGGTGCATTGAGTTACCCTTTCCTCGACATTTTTTATTTCCACCACTATCTTGACTTTTGATATTCATTAATTTCTTTGCAAGCCCCTTTTTAGGTTTATGAATTTATTACATCAAGATTAAATCAAGTCCTTTCTTTAGATATGCATTCACTGCATTAGGACTTGGGGTGATGGCCTCATAGCGAGGGGGTAGAGTTCAAGCTAATCTTGTCTTTTGATTTATCATTTATATCCCATTATTCTTTTGCATTTTGAATTTATAATACGTTCTTTTCATTCTTTCTTACAAGCTACATCAATCTCGGGCATTCAAGCCCCTTCTTCTCATATGAGGATGAAGTAGAAACCTTTTTGGGATACATATAACATCCACTTCCAAAATATAGGACAACAGGAGGAATACAAATGAAAAATATTAAGTATGGAAGGGAATGATACGTTACCCCTATGAAGGTCTCTCAGTAGTACCCTTGTTCCCAAAGAATGACAACACTTGACTAGAACACATAGAATGGGGCGAAACAAGGAAAAAATCAAAACTTCCAAGCATCATGATTCATTATTTGACTTCAACCCATGATCCTCACCTAAATTCCCAATGCATTAAATGTAACACTTTGTATGCAACAATGACTAATATAACTCATGTGTGTTGGACTATCATCATTGAATGGATTTTCTATTCAAGTGAATGAGCTGAGCAATGACGAGGGAGAGATATTTGGGGGGTTGTTGTCCATGGAGAATGGTGGTCATCATCTATGGGACCACTGTCTAGAATGTGGATAATGAAGACTGATCTCCTCTAGTTACCCTTAGGTGAGAGGGGTTAACATATAGCTCCAACATGGGGACATGTGATCATCGTAGAGGGCATGAGGACCTCAACATTTATGGTATTCCAAGATCTACAACTTGCATCATTATAGAAATATCTTGCTACATTCTAACATAAAGCCATCAATAAAAAAAGGGGCATGGGGATATTATCCACCCTGGTATATGAAAAGTATAAAATAAAATGTGGAAAATAAATCTTTTCATTTTCTTCAATACATAATTTTTTATAACATGTATACACTAAGCTATAATGAATTCATAGTACAATCAATAACTAACATCAATCAAAATAAAGGAAAATCAAGATGTAAGCACTCAACATAATCTGCAATTATCCTATCTAATGCTACATGACAATTAAAGTGCTAAGTATAATCATACAACTAGTGAAACCATCCTAACATCTCATTAAAGTGAAAAATTCTACCTTTGTGCTTAATTATGAACCAAAACAAGAATATGTCAAGCACAAAATGATCATGACCTGGGACAATCATTACACCATAACCAAACATAGAATCCAACTCATAAGGGTGGAAAATGGGAATGAAGTCATGATGAGATGCACATCTACAAGCTTGCTCTATCCATCTTTGAATATGGCTGCAATATATCGATGATGGCTCATCCTTTATCCAAGCAATGCATTCATAATGCAACCCTTACCCTATTAGGTGTGCTAGTACCTAAGTAGATGAATATTTCTCGAGAAACCCATCAAAGCGTACGTATGAATGAGTGGTATGACATGGGGTTTACTTCATGCTCATGGTGTCATTGACATGCACTGCCACATGTGAGGTTCATCTCCACGAGAACCTTTGTAGAGGGAGCGCTTGGTGCAGTAAATTACTCTTTCCTCGACACTATTTCTTTCCACCCTATCTTGCCTTTTGATATTCATTAATTACTTTGCAAATCCCTTTTTAGGTTCATGCATTTATCACATTAGGATTAAATTAAGTCCTTTCCTTAGATATGCATTCAATGCATTAGGACTAGGGGTGATGGCCTTATAGTGAGGGGGTAGAGCTCAAGCTAATCTTGGTTTTTGATTTATCATTTATATCCCATTATTCTTTTGCATAAATTTGAATTTATAATATGTTCTTTTCATTATTTCTTACTAGCTGCATCAACCTTGGGCATTCAGGGCCCTTCTTCTCATAGGAGGATGAAGAACAATTTTTTTGGAATACATGTAACAACCACTTCCAAAAGATATGACAATAAGAGGAATATAGATGAAAATGTTAAGCATGGAAGGGAATGAAATGTTACCCCTATCAAGGCCTCCCGATAGTACCCCTACTCTTCAAGAGTGACAACACTTGACTAGGACACATAGGATGGCCACCAAGGTGAAACAAGAAAAAAAGCACAACTTCCAAGCATCATGGTTCATTATCTGACTTCAACCCATGATCCTCATGTAAATTTCCAATGCATTAAATGTAACACTTTGTATGAAACAATAACTAATATACCTCTTGTGTGTTGAACCACCATCATTAGATGAACTCGCTGATCAAGTGAATGATCTGAGTAATGACGAGGGAGAGACATCCGAGGGGATTCTTTGGATCATGAAGACCGATTCCCTCTACTTACCCCTAGGTGAGAGGGGGTAACATCTGGCTCCAACATGGGGACATGTGCTCACCATAGAATGCATGAGGACCTCAACATCTCTAGTACTTTAAGACACACAACCTGCATCATTCTAAAAATTTCCTGCTACATTATAACATAAAACCATCAATAACAAAAGGGGTAGGGGGATATGATCCACCCTAGTATATGGAAGTTTTAACATAAAATGTGGAAAATAATTCTTTTCATTTTCATCAATATATGATTTTTTATAACATGTATACGCTAATCTATAATCAATGCATAGTATCAATCAATAACTAACATCAATCAAAAGAAAGTACAATCAAGATGCAAACACACAACATGACCTACAATTATCCCACCTAATGCTACAAGACAACTAAAGTGCTAGGTATAATCATACACCCAGTGAAACCATCCTAGCATCTCATTAATGTGAAAAATTCTACCTTTGTGCTTAATTATGAACCAAAACAAGCCATCTTTGAATACAGTTACAATATATCGATGATGACTCATCCTTGATCCAAGCAAAACCTTCATAATGCAAACCTTGCATCTCGTAAAACTAATCCATACACTTACATATATATATATATATATCACGTGGAAAAAAGCACTAGAAATCCACTAAGTACTTCCTCACATTTTGTGGATGGTAAACATAGTAAACTGTCGACCCTAACTATGGGGTCTCACCCTCGAAGAATCAAGAAAATCAAACCCGTGACCAACAAGAGGCATGAAAAACTCAAATCTAACTTTAAATCAATTAAGCTAATCCTAAAAACTAGAAAAAAATATTACAAGTGAATTGTTACTTATATTTGTTTGTTTTTCATAACGTTTGAATAATGTATCTTTTGTTAACACACACACACACACACACACACACATATATATATATATATGTGTGTGTGTGTGTGTGTTAACAAAAGATACATTATTCAAACGTTATGAAAAACAAATATAAGTAACAATCCACATGTCATACTTATTATATATTACAATCTATAAATATCCCTTATATAAGGATTTTAATTATCTTGATGTAATATATAACGTATAATTTATTTAAAATTAATTAAAAATTTACCAAAACAAAATAAATTTTATATTTTATAAATAAAGACACCATAGCCCACAATTGATGAGGATTTTGATCATCTTCATGTAATATATAACCTATAAGTTATTTAAAATTAATTAAAAAATTACCAAAACAAAAGAAATTTTATATTTTATAAATAAAGATACCATAGCCCACAATTGTTTTGCTTTTGCTAAGAAAACTTCTAGAGACGTGAGGCCGCTACTCTAATTCTAATTCTAATTCTAATTCTAGATTCCTTACTTCACATTTTGAATGTCAACTCATCTTTATCATAGTGTTTCAAAGTCAACTCATCCTTATCATATTGTTGACACATTTCTCTCCAACAAAATAATTTTCAATTTACTTTTCCTTAATTGAAATAAGAAGCTAACAAAATAATTTTCAATTTACTTTTCCTTAATTGAAATAGGAAGCAGTCCCTATCAAATGTCAACTCATCTTTATTATAGAGTTTGAAAGTCAATTCAACAAAATAATTTTCAATTTACTTTTCCCGAATGTCAACTTATCTTTATCATAGAGTTTGAAAGTCAATTCAACAAAATAATTTTCAATTTACTTTTCCTTAATTGAAATAGGAAAAAGTCCCTATCAAATGTCAACTCATCTTTATCATAGAGTTTGAAAATCAATTCATCCTTATCACATTGTTGGCACATTTTTCTCAAGCAAAAAAAAATTCAATTTACTTTTTGTTAATTGAAATAGGAAGCGGTCCCTCTCTAATGTGCTAGGGAGCATTGAATGTTTTCAATTTACTTTTTGTTAATTGAAATAGGAAGTGGTCCCTCTCTAATGTGCTAGGGAGCATTGGAGCATTGAATGTTTTCAATTTACCTTTTGTTAATTGAAATAGGAAGCGATTATTGGATGTTATGGGGTTATATATAAGTTGTTGGATTTGAATTGCTTTCAAATCCAATAGCCTATATATCTTCCTCACAACATTTAATGATATCTACTATGATAGGGAGCATTGGATGTTGTGAAGTTGTATATAAGTTGTTGGATTTGAATTGCTTTCAAATCCAATAGCCTACACACCATCCTCGTAACATTCAACGATATGTCATAGAGTGGATATTGTTTATTAAAAAAAAATACAATAAGACACTATAATGAATTGTTTCGATAGAATGTAATTTCTGTCAATCTTATCATGTATTATTAACTCTAACATGATTAATGGTTATTTTTTT
>JZKD02S0197627.1:66097-89286 GCA_000966675.3 Picea glauca
CTACCAACATGTTACGAGGAAGGAGGAAAACAAGTAACAACAATGGCTGCAATGCATGCACAATGAGGAAGGGACCAACACAAACTGTAATATTTCATATCATGAATCTTCTAGTAATCCGTTAAGAAACTGACAACAGATAGGAGCACTCCAGGAACAGAATTAAAGCCGCTATAGAGCTCTACACATCAAATGAAAACACCAGATATCGCAGCAGGTAAAATCTTGCCAGTGAATTTTGATGAAGCCTGCTCATGATGGTGGTGGAAAGGGCAGGCGCATTGTCCTGCTCATTTTTGACATCGATCCTCCAAAACCTATTTCACAACTAAATCTTCCACGCTCAGAAAACACGATCTTTGTATGGAGGGAGACTCCTCACAGTCCAGCTTTGATTTGGGATGAAATCTGCACTAGATCTTCGTTTGTCACTAGATTCGTATGAAATCGACCCAACCGCAGAGCTTCACTGAAGGAACTTCGAAATGGAGAACCCTAAATGCATTTTGTTTATCAGACGATGGATGGGAAGAGTTTCTCAGATCGAAAATCTCCCACTGCGACGAATCTCGGAGCAATCAGACCGTCGTTACCAATTTCTACGCTAGAATCCTCGGAGCAATGCCTCCAACGAACCCTTACAAATGCATTCCGGTGCTCATGGAAGGATTTCAGGTAGATTCTTTCATTCAGGATCCTCGATTAACCCATAAGGAAATTGCAATCTACTCCTGTTTTTGCAGTCCAAGGATGGCCTAAGCCTCAGTTCGAATCACAAAAAATCTTTCTCTTTTGCTTGAAGACTCCTTATGCTTTTGCTTCATGCTCAACTTAGCACCTTCACGTTAAAATCTTACACCATTGGCTTTTCATATCAAAACTCTCATGGATGACTACCATGGAGGGTTATCAGGACCTTAAGCCCATTAAAATCTTACACCATTTGCTTTTTCATATCAAAAATCTCATGGATGACTACCACGGAGGGGTTATCAGTTTCTTAAGATCAAAGACACTTTGTTGCCATGTTAAGAATTGAGCACAAACAAGATGAGACAAGAAATGGCCAAACAAGACGAGAAAAGAAATGGCAGAACATGTTTTAAGTCATTTTGATGCACATTGTATTGATATGATAATATGAGTTTATAGTATATAGATTTATCAGATCTAGATCGAACTATATTTTATTGACAATTCATTGATGAATCATGACAACACAACACTTCTGTTGAATAGATGAGGTTTACAACTCATATCAATATGGTCTCGAACTTTATGATTATGTAGGGACTTACAATCTAACATAGACAAAATTTAAAATGAATAAAAAAATACCAATATTATTTAAAAACCCATAAATAAGTATTATGTATGTTCTAAGCTATTTTATATTGTTTTAGATGTATAACCAACTTATAAACATAATAGTCTAGTGGAGCATATTTCAACAAAACTGTTGGCATATTAACAGTCTAAACTAGAGTAAGCAACGTATGCATTTCTCCTGATTTTTACCATTACAAGGAGTAAACTTCTCTTAATGTTTGTCATGAAAACTAAAAAAAAGAAAGAAGATAACACATCATAGTTGAGGTAGCACCTATTTTTTTGTTTCCGAGTCTGAGTCAATGTAGATGAGGTTTTGGTCGGTATCAATAGGTATTTTATACAATGTATTGCTTTTTGAAGGTTAACCCTATTTTTGCACATCAGATTGAGTAGCATTGTGAAGTTAATTATCATATTCACATATCTTTCAACTTATTTGGAGCCTGGATTTTTGTCTTCATTCTTGTGATCCGGTAGTTGTGGAATGGTAATATTTCCACTTTTCATTATTTGTTTCTTGGCCTATATCATAATTACTCCGTATTTGGAGACTTTAGCACACAGTTATAGATTCTTGAACAACCCATATTTATAAATAATGATGAACAATATAAGTTCAACAATGATTTCGTTTATGGCTCTCAAAATTGATTTCCTTTGGCCTCGAGATATTTAATTGTTCATGCAATATAAACTAAAAACTTGATGTATCCAATGTGTTGAGCTGGAGAAGAGTGTTCGCTTTCTTTTGAACATCTGAAGTTGTAAAATTTTCATACCCCAACCCAGTTTCAGTTTTGCTGATTTTTCAGCCAATGTTAAATGCCCAAACCCAGTTTTATATCAACATATAAAAACTTAGCAGAAAACAAACTTCAGAACTAAAACATGAGGATTCTGAACATCGTTTATAACGCAGAAATAAAATATCAGCTGTATATAAAACTCATAAAATTATAGACACAGAATTTTCGGTCTAACATCAACCCTGGAAAAACCCACAAGGGGAAAACCAGTGAGAGAGGGAGATTTTATTATTTTTGAGGTCTGAGGAAATGTCTTTTACAACAGTCAATAATATCAGAAATTTAATAGACTTATCTCGAAAACCGTGCCAGGCTTTGTCTTAAAAAACGTTGAGCTAAACTCCACGAAATTCCCAACAGAATTTCTTGTAGCAATGTACAGGTTAGCTCTTCAATTTCTGAACCCTCTTTGACTGTACGACCACCTAAAAAATTGTGCCAAACAACAACAATTTTTTGGGCAATAAATGCCTGTACGACTGCCTTGGGAACTGTACCAAAACTCAAAAAATATACACAACAACCTGCCTTGAAAATTGTGCAGCAAAAATAGTAGTACAGACTGATAAAATCCATATGGTACAGCCTGTCTCCTTTGCTGTACGATGTCCCTCGATTTCTGTGCAATTTATGACTGTATGGCCTGCTCAAAATCCATATAGTACGGTCTTCATTTAATGCTGTGCCTTGCCTCGATTTCTATGCCGACTTTAAAGCTGTATGCTCCTCCTAATCCGTACAATACGACCCTCTATTAAATGACTGTACTCTCTCCTCGAAATGCATGCCAAAGTTTTCCTCTTGCTGTCTTGGAATGTGTGCACTAGTTTAGATAGTGGCCTCCTTCTTTAGCTCACCCTCTTCTCTTCTCTCTTGCTCTCTCAAAATGAAAAACAACAACCCAAGAATGGGTGCGCCCCTCTACCCTAATCGACCTCATGAGGTACGTGAGAAGTCTCTAATCCAATGGTTGAGATTAGATTAGATGAGTGGCTGAGATTAGATGTCTCTTCACTCACCCTCACTTTAGTCATAAAGTCACCTTTTAATTTGCATCTCAGAAATTAAATGACTAGGGCACACATTAGGCACTTTCTCACCCCTTAGCGCCTAGGGAAGAGAAACACTTGCCTTGGTACTTTATTTAATTAAAAAATTTAACAAAAGTAGGCATGTTTGTTATTCTGTTCTAGACCTTTGATACGTGACTATAAATAATTTGAAGAATCCACTTTTGATTTGCAAGTTTTGGAAATTTTGATATAATGAAACATTGTATAAGCATAGTTCTCGGGTAGTCTAATTATCTACCTTGAGAGGAAGACTTTGAAAATAGCGTAGTGTGGATAATGAAGAAATGGATGCATACTTTGACTCTTCGTCTTTTAGTGATATTTTGTAGGATGTTCCCTTTTGATCTTCAAGATGTGCTTTTAAATTATTGATCCTTAATGGGTTGTGTTATCACATGACTTGTACTTGCACAAAGCTCTCAACAAGATCCCAAAATATTATGTAAAGAATTCCCTCATTTTAGTGATGGAAGAGGTCCACCACAAGGGAGGCTTCCCTGGTGACTTTAAGGGATCAAATAGAAAGATTTAGCAAATCCTACCACCCTATATCTTGATCAATTGTTAGTTAGGTCTAGGTCTAGGAGAGGGATAAAGGATAGTGAGACAATTATTGTACCGAGACAATAAACAACTTGCAACATATATAGACGATTATCAAGTTATAACGTGCAAAAATAACCCTTTAGACACTAGCAATGATTGCTATGACTATTGCAAATTACAACAATAAACTAAATTTATAACAACAACTAGAACTTTGCAACAACGACACAATAAAGTTCTCTGAAATGTAGCAATTAACCATGAAAAGTAAGCATTCATCAAGTAATTTTTTATCCAATTGCTAGAAGTAATTTTTGAACAAGTTAAGCCACTTATAAATGGGCGTATGCAACAATTTTATGAAGTTTTCAGTGGATGTGGTAAATTTTTATAACAACATCAACAAATACTTAAATTTTGCTAGAGTTAGGGTTCACCTTAAATTTTACTAGAGTTAGGGTTCACAATGTCAGTAGGATGTTCAAGAGAGTGAGAAAATTGATCTTAATAACTACTTTAACTATAATAACACTTCTAGATCAATATCATTGTCTTCTAGGGCTTATGGAGTCTCATATGCATTAGCTTGAATATTGAACTAGCTAAAACAAAAGAAGTAAAGTCTAAACCCTAAGGTGAAAACACACTTGGGCCTTAGGTATTAGAATTTTAGGAAGAAGGTACCTAGGGTGCAAACACACTTGGGCCCCAGGTGCCATTTTCCCCTTTCTATAGATTCACTTAGGTCAAGGATCAAAGTCTAGGGTTAAAACCCTAAAGTGGAAGCACTTTTGGGCCTTAGTATTTTGACACTAGCAAGGATTCTTCACAAAATTGGACAATAAAGACTTTGCAGGGAAGAAAAACACTCATGTCTTCCTCTTAGGGTTTCAACAAAACAAGAATACTTGCAACAAGATAGTAATTCAAACTTTATCATTAACAAGAGACACAAAATTGTAGAAATTACTTACTTCTTCCAAGAATCAAGAGTATCAAACCCTAATTGCAGAAATTATCCATCCAAGAGAGAAAGAACATCCACAAAAATCCTCCACAAGGCTAGCGCATGAGAGAGAAAGAGCCAAAGAGGCTGAAATAATGTTTTTTTTAAAGGTGTGACCCCAGACAAGTGTGAGGGAAGTGATGATTTAAAATGATGTAGAGTTAGCCTCTTTATATGAGGAAAAATCTAGCGCTTTGTCCACAAAACAATTCAAATGACAATAATAAGTGGGGCCAACCCCTCAAGTAACATCTACAAAATGATAAAATGTAGATAAAACATCATAAATTCCACATGTGTGGTGATGTCAAACCTCCAAAGGCTAGGAGAGGGCCTCCCAAGGCCACATGGAAACATCTCAAGGTGCAATGATGGAAAAGGGTGCACCTCATCATCCATGGTCATGCTCTATTATTAGTGGTGCACCAAGTGTCATCGAATCCCATCATGATAAAACCTAGAAGGTGACATCATCATCAAAAAGAGGCCAATGCCAAGGGTCTAGGGTGCTCTGTCCAAGGTGGAGGAGACTACATCTTGTCTCTACATGGTGTCTGGCTGTCAACTACTGCAATGTCCTCCATCAAGTGAGTATTAATCCTTGGGGGTACACTACCTAGCGTGTGGGTTTTCATCCCATTTGTGTGCCATCATGACCAAATATGTTAAAACCAAGCCCATCTATCCATCATCCAAGGTTCTAAGGATGTGAGAGCTCATGTCAAAAAGTGGTAAGTCACTGGATGACTCACTGCTCTGCATCACATCTACCAAAGTATTGTAATAAGGGAATAACATCCTGGGTGAAAACCTAAGATGTATCTGAAATAACCATGTCAGGGCCATTCAAAACAAAGAAAAATATAATACAAGCTAAAACAATGTTCATAAGAGATACTAGTTCTTGAATCATGTAAAGTAATTTGTTACTTAAGATATAAGTCATGTAAACAATTCACCTTAGTATCCCCTTCAAGCATCACATCGACCCATGACCTCATGTGAGTTGGAAAGTTTGAATATGGGAGGGCCTCCATCCAACCCTATTAGGTGTGCCAACCAAGACAATGAAATAAAAGACCTAGGTAGAGAGATAGGTCCTGAGGGAAACAATGAAAGGAAAAAAATCCTTCAAGAGTAAGTGTGATAGTGGTATGAATTTGGGCTTTCTTAATGGATTATGGTGTCATTAAATCCATTTATTTGAGAGGGTTTGCTACTTGAGATACCCTTTACTTAGTACTTTTTGCATCCCAAACCCCTTAATTTCCTTTTGATACCCATTTCTTTATTTTGCAAGTCCCCTTTACAAGTTTTGAGCTTTAATTCTTTCATTTTCTTACTGGGCTATGGTATTGTTATAATTGTGCATTCAATGCATAAATACAAGGGGAAATTACCATTAGAGGGGTTAGATCTCAAGCTAACATGCATATTTTATAGGTGGTCTTTATCATTTTTACATAGTATATACATATAAACTGCATCAACCTCTAGGATTTCAACCCCTTCTTCTCATGAGAGACTGGACCGTGACCCATTACCAAAGTTTAGTACACTGTGATAGGACCCAAGACAGAAAGTTTCAAGTATGGTGGGGAACGAAACATTACTCTTGTGAGGCCACCCTAATAGTATCCATTTTCCCTAATTGGTGACAAAACAAGACTAGGGCACATAAGTTGACCACCAAGGTGAAAAAAGGAAACAAAGACAACTTCCCAAGCTAGTGATCCATTATCCAACTTCAACCAATGATCCTCATCCACATGCCCAACAAATTAAGCACAACACTTTGCATGAAAGAAGGACTAACATACCTCATGTTGATGCTGGCTTACCATCTCCCATACACTGAGTTTTCTGGATGTGATGAGGTTGGTTGATCTATAGTTGTAAGAGGAAATCTGAGGGGGGATGCTGGGCTTCCATCTATGGATAAGATGATCATTATCATGGTTTGGATCATTGTTTCCATTTCGGGCCATGATACATGATTTCCTCTAGTTACCCCTAGGCATGGGTGGTTGACATATGGATCCAACATGGGGACATGTGATCATCGTAGAGTTCATGAGAAACTCAACATATATGGTTTTCCAATACCTGTGATTATGCACCCAATTCAAACAACAAAACCCTTTATAAGTATTGGCCGATGGATGTGATCCACTGGGGTTAGTACAAAATCAAAATCACGTTGAAAAGGAAAACATTTCACTATAACTATACATGATAAATAAATAATATAAAATTATGGAATGCAAGTTCCTAACATGCATGTATTATATACAAATGAAATGCAATATATACAAGAAAATGCAACACCATACTAACATGAATGCATGGTGCAAGATATGTACATATGTAATTGCAGGATGAAAAATTCCCTACCTAATCTATGCTACACTAAAGAAGTCAAGTCTCTTCCCCATAATGGGGATTGATAAGGGATCTACAAATAGGTAGTGGACATCTCCTTCCCTCTAGCGTGTATAAATAGTAGGAATCATTGACATACTTCTCTTCAATCTTGTAGGGGCCTAGCCAAAATTTCTCAAACTCCTTGCATGTATTAGGATGGACTTTCCTTGTCCCACATTAAGAGAAATTCTCCTTGTTTATAATCATCCTCCTTAAGATAAACCATTTCTTGAATCACCCTAATGTATTGCTTCAAGGGAGGGGGGTGGGGTTTCATTGTAAGAGTATCTTCTTGGTTCAATTTAGCCAACATCTCTTTATCACCTTTCTTCAATATTGTGACAGATCCAACCACTTTGTCTTTGTACTTGTCTAGTTGCTACTGATAATATTCCCTTTTGGGCCACACTACATCATCAATATAATCTTCTTGGGTGAAAGGAAGATCATCCAGGAAAAATTCAGGAGGGGAATCCATGAACTCCTCAGGGAACTCATATAAGGGATCATCATTTTTGGGTTCAATATCAATTTATTCAACACGGTCCCTTGTCATTGGTTGGTTGGGTAGATGGGCATAGGTTTCATCGCCTATTTATATAGTCGAACAATATAAGTCCATCTGTAATATTCCACCCAATATTGCAACAAAATTCCTAGACAAAATCATTCCCCAAATGTCTGGGATATCCACAACCACAATGTCTATCAAAAAGGCTATCTCAGGGTATCCTTCAAGGCAAACTTCTAAATTCTTGGTCAAACCATATGTACTAATACCCTTGGATTCAATCCCACAAACATTCCCATAGGGCCTTGTGACCTCCAAGCCCAATTGCCTCATTAATTTCAAGGTCATAATATTTGTAGCATCCCCAAATTCGAGCATGCAGTTGCTTAGCCATTTATTGTTTAATCTCATGATGATGTAAAAAGGCGGATGCTCATAATAATGTGTTATGCAATGATTTACTTGTATCATCACATGAGGGTCTCCAGGTTCTCATTGTACTCTAAATAATTTCTCAACCTTGTTTATTGTTGAATGAATATTAATAATTTTTGTTATAGGTATAGGTACATTTATCTTTGCCAAGATGCTATTTATGTCAACATTCAAGTCTATGTCAACATTCCTTGGAAAAGTGGAACTAGGAGGAATGCTATCTTTAGTAGGTGGAGTAAGTCTTGTATGGGGAAATCTAGGGTCATTGGGAGGAGCTTGGGGCACATTATTTTTTCTAATAAACTGTTGACGGGTTCAAATTCTCCTGACAACAACAAGGGGTTCTCCCCGGTACACAGTCCCAACTAGACTATACACTATTTGGATTAGGAGAGCCATCCAAAATTTGGCCTGGCTTCCATTGTTACTATTTTTAAGGGGTTTTGGTTAGTTGTGGACCGATTCATCGATGAGGGTGGATATGCAATGCAAATTTATAGATGAATATTATGTATGAAATGCAAGCTAAAGTAACACTAACCTACTTTAACCTATCCTAGCTAGGAGCATAGTAAAGTGACCAGTGAGCTATAAGTTGAAACCAAATCCTGCACTACTTCTACACATATAACTAATATAAAAGAGCAAGATCAGAAACAAGTGTATACAAATACTTATTACCAGAGTAGTCTAGATTACAATAATGCATACATTTACAACCGAAAAATCTCAAGGCATTAAGATATTTACAGAAATACTCTAACTGAAGAATAACACAGATTGTATAATGACGCAGGCGCGCTCGTCCGGCACGTCCGCTCATAGGATCTTTCCTCCTTCCTTGGCCCGAAGAACTGAAAGGCTCTTCTATTTCCCTATCGGGAAATATTCACCCACAACAACTCTCTCACCGGATCTCCCTTTCTTCTATCGGGAAATCGGACTTCGCGAGTCTTGTGGTCACGCGTTTGTTTCTCTCGATTCTCCGAAATCCGATGTAAGTCAACGCTGACCTTTTACTTTGCTATCGGGGTTCCTCCTATCGAGATTTCGGCACTTGCGATGTCCAAAAAAACTCGCTTTACCGACCCCCGATCCCCGATACACCGAAACTTCGATGCACTCGTGAGTTTGACCTGTCCACGTCCCTGTCACCTCGTCGGGATTTCGGACTTCGCTATATCGCGAATCCTGATGTCTATGGTTTCGGGAATTTCCTTTCCCCGAATTTCGAAAGGATGTGCCACCTGTCCACCTACCGATGCTTGTGGCCCTACACTGTTCCTTTGACCTGTCAGGATATCACGTTTTGCGATTCCAAATTGCAAGGGTATCCTGTCCTCAAGACTTTCGATGCGCCGAACCTCGACTTCGTCAGGTCTTTCGACACGCGTCCCAAATGATGGACGATTCAGATCGAACCTTGGACTTCGCCAAACACAAAGTCAAACCATTCACCTATGTGAGCCCCGATGACCGAATCCTTGGTTGAGTGATCACACGACACGTGTCCTTCTTGAGATCCACGACTATGATCCCCTCGCTGTTTCGAAACTCCAAAGGTCTCGGGCTCTTGACTTCTGAAACCCCGATATACCGATGACTCCTGATTCTTGCCACCTGTCCCAACAAATGGATGGCTCTGAGCTCGTCGGGATTTCCACGATGGATTTTTTGATCTCTGGTTAACGGAATCCCTGATTTCCTGAACTCCGACGCCTCAATATCCCGATGCTTCTCGGGGTTTCCACTCTGCTCACGAAAATTTAAACCCTGCGAAACTCCTGTCAAACGGACGGTGGACGGGCAATTGCTTGATGATCCAATGGATCACGATCCCTAGAGCTTTAGATCCGGATCCAACCATAACCTCCCCACTTCTTTACTAGATCGGACGGCTGGCGGGATTTCACAAATCCTCTCCACAAGATCCTGACCGTCTGTCTTCTCTCTCCTTGATACTTTCACGAAGTGAACCAAGGACTCCTTCTCGGACTTAATCAACTATGAAACAAACCTCCGACTCCTTGAGTCACTCAATATGCACCAACACCTTATGCTACCCTCGATAGCTTCAAAGACTTTATCCCTCCTGAGCTTTCTCACGACTCTGAGTCTTAGAGAAGATTTTTGCACGCACTCCTTGCGGCAACTCTTAGACACTTCTAAGTGCTGAATACTTTCAACTCTGTGCACTCCCGCAACAACAGTCTCTCACACCTGACTCAGGTTTGCAACCCTGAGACTTTTCTTCTCCTGTGCACTCCTTGCACGACTCCTGTGCCCAACTGAACTTCTGCGGAGATGAGAACAATGCTACCAATCTGAACCCTCTGTCAACGCACTCCTTGCAGACACTTCGACTGCACTCCTTGCAGGAATTCTTGCTCAGATAGAGATACAATTGAAACTCATTCCCTCTTCCTTTCAGACTACACTTAGAACATGAAATCATATACATAGCATATCAAAGCAAGTGTATAACAGGAAACAAACATTCATGAGCACAACATCAATACACAGAGAACAACACAAACCATGAATTTGAACCAAAGCTTTCTATTAATCCAAATGTATGTACATGGGTTTTCTTACACAGTTCTCTGCTTCTCTCTTGTGTTCTCCATACACAATTGCTCATAATAATGTTACAATACACAATGAGGGTGTCTATATCTCGGTTCCCTCTTGCGCTCTCAAACAATCTAATCTAGAATTAATTTCTATCTACCTGCATTAACTATCTTAAATGCCTCCTACCTACTAAGGAGGAGAGCGTATGGCTCAAGGTCCCGATTACATTTACAAGTGCGCTTCATCTTAATGGCTTCATTTAAGATGGTGCATCAATTCCCAAGGTGATTTCAAAATTTGTGCTAGCTCGCTTGAACTGGGAGATGCTCCTGCATCATACTCCCTCACTTGAAAATTTTCATGGGCTCCTGTCCATGAGATCCTGAACGGTATGTCCATGCTTCTGTATATCTGCCTCAGTCTCCCAGCTGGCATCTTCAACTGGATGGTTCTTCCATTTGACCAGATACTCAAAGTATTTCTTTCGCCTGGTCCTCTTACCCACTCGTTTATCCAGTATCCGCTCCATCTGTGGCTTATCTGCAACTGGCATCTGCTTTTGCCACTAAAACTCTGACTGTTCATCACTTCCAGTCTCTGTTTCCCCATCTTGGCATGGGTATAAATCTAAGATATTGAATATCGGAGAAATTCTGATCCCATCAGGTAATTCAATCTCATAAGCATTCGCTCCAAATTTTCTCAAGACCCTACATGGTCCGATTTTCTTCATCTTCAATTTATTATACGTTCCTCTCGAGAACCTTTCCTTTCTCAAATGTGCCAAAATCAAGTCACCAACTTCGAATTGAAGTTGTCTTCTGTGTTGATCTGCTCTGCGCTTATACTCCTGGCTTGAATTCTGCAACCGCTCCTTCACCTAGCTGTGAAGTTCCTTCATCGCTTCTACGAATTCCTCTGCACTAGCGCTCCTAGTTGCAATCTGTTCTGAATCCATCAATTCAGAAATTCCCCTCGACTGTATGCCATAAACAACCTGGAATGGACTCTGTCCTGTATTCCTATTCATTGAGTTGTTATACGCAATCTCTGCCTGCGGCAATACATTGTCCCAACTGCTGTGGTGCTCTGTCACCAAGCTTCTCAGCAGGTCTCCCAGACTTCTGTTTACCACTTCTGTCAATCGATTCATCTGAGGATGATAAGCTGAACTAAACAATAAGTTAGTTCCCATATTCTTCCATAAGGTCCTCCAGAAATTCCCTATGAACTTCGTATCTCTATCCGAAACTATACTCCTTGGTAAGCCGTGAAGTCGAATGACTTCTTTGAAAAACAGGTTCGCGATGTGAGTCACGTCACTGGTTTTCTGACATGGGATAAAGTGTGCCATCTTGGAAAATCTATCCACCACCACAAAGATTGAATCACAACCCCTTTGGGTTCTTGGCAACCCCAATACAAAATCCATGCTAATCACATCCCACGACCTTCCAGGTATGGGCAATGGTTGATAGAATCCTGCATTCTGCTTCCTCCCCTTCGAATGCTGGAAAATCCTGCATCTGTCCACAAATATCTTGACCTTTGATCGCATCCCTAGCCAAAAGTATGACTCACTCAGCTTTGCGAATGTCTTGTCATGACCGAAGTGTCCGACCAATCCTCCATTGTGTTTCTCCTTTAACAGATTCTCCCTCATGGAACAATTTGGAATACACAGCTGATTGCCTTTAAACAACAATCCTTCCTGGATCATGTATTCAACCCACTGGCTTCTATCTCTGAGAACTGGATTCTCAGTTGCTTCATACGCTTCCTTGAAGTATGGATCATCTATGTACATTCCTCTGAGATCCTCAAAACCCAATGTTTTGACTTTGAATTCCTGCAACAACAAACACTTCCTGCTCAAAGCATCAACAACTTTGTTAGCAGTACCAGAAATATGTTTAATTACAAAAGTGAAATTCTGCATATACTCAACCCATTTAACATGTCTCTGATTCAACTTTTCCTGTTGAGTCACAAACTGTAATGCATGGTTATCACTATACAAAAAAAATTCCTTCGGAATCAAATAGTTCCTCCACTTTTTCAATGCCTGAATGATGGCATAAAACTCCTTATCATATGTGGAATACTTTAATTTCACCTCGTTCAGCTTCTCGCTGAAATACGCTATCGGCCTGTCTTCTTGACTTAAGACCGCTCCTATCACAAATCCACTTGCATCGCATTTTACTTGAAATGTCTTTTGGAAATCCGGCAATACAAAAATTGGTTGTTCCGTGATATTCCGTTTCAATAGATTGAAACTCTTCTCAGCCTCTTCTGTCCAGTGAAAAGATTTATGCCTTTTCTTCACTGTATCCATCATTGCTGCGCTGATTCCACTGAAATTCCTGATGAGTTTTCGGTAGAAACTAGCCACCCCGTGAAAACTTCTCACCTCAAATATGTTCCTCGATGATGGCCAATTTTTGATTACCTCCACCTTATCTGGGTCCATCCTCAACTCATTTTCCGAAATAACAAATCCCAAGTAAATGAGCTCTGTCTTCATAAATGAGGATTTCTTCATGTTTATCAACAACGTCTCCTGCTACAATTTCTGCATCACTGTAGCCAAATGCTTCAGATGCTCCACTGTTGTTTTACTGAAAACCAATATGTCATCCAAATATACAATGACAAATTTCCCGATGAACTCCTTCAGGACTTCGTTCATCAACCTCATGAAGGTACTTGGCGCATTTGTTAAGCCAAACGGAATAACAAGCCATTCATACAAACCCTCATTTGTCTTGAATGCTGTCTTCCATTTATCACCTTCTCTCATGTGAATTTGATGATAACCGCTTTTCAGATCAATATTTGAAAAGAATTTTGCTCCACTTAAGCAATCCATCAAATCATCCATTCTTGGCAATGGGAATCTGTACCTGATGGTTATCTTGTTTATCGCCCTTGAATCAGTGCACATCCTCCAGCCTCCGTCTTTCTTCAGACTGAGTACTGTCGGAACAACACATGGGATCAATCTTTCTCTGACTAATCCCTTGTTCAACAAATCCTGGACTTGTCTTTTAACCTCTTCATTTTCTTGCGGCGTTAGTCTGTACGCGACTTTGTTTGGAAAACTAGCTCCTGGTATGAGATCAATATGATGACTCACACTCCTGATTGGTGGCAATGAACGAGGTAATTCGTCCACTACAATGTCAGTGAACTCTTCCAACAGTTCCTAAACTTCTTCTGGAAAATCATCCACTCTTGTGCTAGTCAGAACAATCTTCGGCTTTCTGACCACAATGAACTGTGGATCCTCCTTCTTCTTAACCTCGTTAAGGAGTTCCTTCCCACTCATGAGAAGTACTTTGTTTCTTACTTCCGGTTTTACTTCCTTATCTTTGATTGGAAGCAACATATGAGTCCTCCCATTCTTCTTCAGGGTGTATGTGTTCATTCGCCCATCATGAATCACATTTCTCTCATATTGCCATGGTCTACCCAACGATAGATGGAAAACATCCATGGGAATAACATCACACAAGATTTTATCATTATATCCACCTGTCTTAAATTCAACTAAGCATTGTTTAGTGACATTTACCTGATGTCCTTTTTGTATCCATGAAACTTTATATGGACTTGGATGATCAGTCGTCTCCAGCTCCAGCTTTTCTACCATCTCGGTTGAAACGAGATTGTCCATGCTACCGGTGTCTATAATGACCTTGCACACCCTGTCCTTGGTCTTGCAAGCAGTCCTAAAAAGTTTGGTCCTTTGGACTGAACTCTCCACCTCTTTCTCTGGTGTTAAGAGAACTTTCCGCATCATCAGTGACCTTCCGCCTTCAACGTCTTCCGCCTCTACATCTCGCCACTGCGCTTCGGTGATGTGAGCTTCTCCTCCATCTTTCTTTTTATCTGGACACTCGAATGACTTGTGCCCATTCTTTCCACATGTGAAGCATGTGATTACTCAACCTCTTCCTCTTCCTCTACCTATGGTACGAGGAAACCTATTATTATCAGCATATCCTCCTCTCTGTTCAGTATCCGATTCTCTTTGCTCAACGTATTGCCCTCACTGTGAACTTCCACCTCTCTCGACTCGAGTCTGAGGTTTCTTCCAGTCTTCCTTGGGCTTCTGATATTTTTCTTGGGCAACCGATTTGCCTCTGGGCTGACTTCTGCCTCGGCCCCTTTGACTCTGTTTTCGGCTTAGCTTCTCTTCAGCTTTTAGAGCCATCTGGTAAGCATATTCTACCGTTCAGATGGTTACCATGCTCATCTCATCCTGAATCTCATATTTCAGGCCATTCATATACCTCGCCACTTTTTCATCATCGCTCTCACGATGACCTACCCTAATATTCAGCCTGTAAAATTCTTTAGTATATTCTTTCACTGTCATCAGCTTCTGTCTCAGGTTCTGCATCCTCCTGAACAGAGAAATTTGATAATCCCTGGGGATGAATTTTGCCTTCATCTTTGCAATCATCCTATCCCAGCTCTTGATTTTCTGCTTGCCCTTGCAGCGTCTGTCAGCTTGTAGTTCGTCCCACCACAATGCTGCATGTCCCTTCAACCTTGTGACAGCATGCTTGAATTTCTTGTCTTCTTCGACATATTCGTAGTCGAAGTATGTGTCTAGATCTCTAATCCAGTCTAGAAGCTCCTCTGCATCCAAGTTTCCCTCATAAACTGGAATGTCCATTTTCTCTTTTGCACCCATTCTTGCAATAGCTTTGATTAAACGTTCATTTACTGCATCCTCGGCTGCAAATTCTTCTTCATGTTCAACTTCAATTTCACTTTCAGAATCACTAAGATCCCCAACGCCAACTGTGCGTCTTTGTGCTGTCTCCATGTCTTCGAGTCTGGCTCGTAGATCACACATTTCCCTCTCCATTTCTGGATTCTGTACTTGCCTACCCCTTCTTCTCGGGTTTTCCCTTTCCTCTGGGTCGGGTGATTGCCTATCCCTTCTCCTTGGTGGCAAGGTGAATCCTTCCCTTCTCTGCTATAGAAAGCAAAGACTCCTTCTTGTGCTCTGATACCACTCTGACGCAGGCGTGCTCATTTGGCACGTTCGCTCACAGGATCTTTCCTCCTTCCTCGGCCCGAAGAACTGAAAGGATCTTCTATTTCCCTATCAGGAAATCTTCACCCACAACAAATCTCTCATGGGATCTCCCTTTCTTCTATCGGGAAATCGGACTTCGCGACTTTGCGAGTCCTGTGGTCACGCGTTTGTTTCTCCCGATTCTCCGAAATCTGATGTAAGTCAACACTGACCTTTTACTTTTCTATCAGGGTTCCTCCTATCGGGATTTCGGCACTTGCGATGTCCAAAACAACTCTCTTTACCGACCCCCGATCCCCGATACACCGAAACTCTGATGCACTCGTGAGTTTGACCTGTCCATGTCCCTGTCACCTCGTCAGGATTTCGGACTTCGCTATATCGCGAATCCTGATGTCTATGGTTTCGGGACTTTCCTTTCCCCGAATTCCGAAAGGATGTGCCACCTGTCCACCTACCGATGCTTGTGGCGCCACACTGTTCCTTTGACCTGTCGGGATATCGCGTTTCGCGATTCCAAATTGCAAGGGTATCCTGTCCTCAAGACTTCCAATGCACCGAACCCCGACTTTGTCAGGTCTTCCGACACGCGTCCCAAATGATGGACGGTTCAGATCGAACCTTGGAATTTTCCAAACACAAAGTCAAACCGTTCACCTATATGAGCCCCAATGACCGAATCCCCGGTTGAGTGATCACACGACACGTGTCCTTCTTGAGATCCATGACTATGATCCCCTCGCTGTTTTGGAACTCCAAAGGTCTCGGGCTCTTGACTTCTGAAACCCTGATATACCGATGACTCCTGATTCCTATCACCTGTCCCAATAGATGGATGGCTCTGAGCTCGTCAGGATTTCCACGATGGATTTTCCGATATCTGGTTCATGGAATCCCCGATTTCCCAAACTCCGACGCCTCAATATCCCGATGCTTCTCGGGGTTTCCACTCTACTCACGAAAATTTAAACCCTGCGCAACTCCTATCAAATGGACGGTTGACGGGTAACTGCTTGATGATCCAATGGCTCACAATCCCTAGAGCTTGAGATCCAGATCCAACTGTAACCTCCCCACTTATTTACCAGATTGGACCGCTGGCGAGATTTCGCAAATCCTCTCCACAAGATCCTGACCGTCTGTCTTCTCTCTCCTTGATACTTTCACGAAGTGAACCAAGGACTCCTTCCTGGACTTAATCAACTGTGACACAAACCTCCGACTCCTTGAGTCACTCAAGATGCACCAACTCCTTATGCTACCCTCAATAGCTTCAAAGAATTTATCCCTCCTGAGCTTTCTCACGACTCTGAGTCTTAGAGAATATTTTTGCGCGCACTCCTTGCGGCAACTCTTAGACACTTCTAAGTGCTGAATACCTTCGACTCTGTGCACTCCTGCAGTAGCAGTCTCTCACACCTGACTTAGGTTCACAACCTTGAGTCTTTTCTTCACATGCGCACTCCTTGCATGGATCCTGTGCCCAACTGCACTTCTGCGGAGATGAGAACAATGCTACCTATCTGAACCCTCTGTCAACGCACTCCTTGCGGACACTTCGACTGCACTCCTTGCAGGAATTCTTGCTCAGATAGAGAAACAATTGAAACTCATTCCCTCTTCCTTTCAGACTTCACTTAAAACATGAAATCATATACACAACATATCAAAACAAGTGTATAACAGGAAACAAACATTCATGAGCACAACATCAATACACAAAGAACAACACAAACCATGAATTTGAACCAAAGCTTTCTATTAATCCAAATGTCTGTACATGGGTGTTCTTACACAGTTCTCTGCTTCTCTCTTGTGTTCTCCATACAAAATTGCTCATAATAATGTTACAATACACAATGAGGGTGTCTATATCCCGGTTGCCTCTTGCGCTCTCAAACAGTCTAATCTAGAATTAATTTCTATCTACCTGCATTAACTATCTTAAATGCCTCCTACCTACTAAGGACGAGAGCGTATGGTTCAAGGTCCCGATTACATTTACAAGTGCGCTTCATCTTAATGGCTTCATTTAAGATGGCACATCAATTCCCAAGGTGATTTCAAAATTCGTGCTGGCTCGCTTGAACTAGGAGATGCTCCTGCATCATATAAGAATTAGTCTACAACAACATACCATTCTTACAATCCATAGGAATAGTGTCCATATTCACCATAAGTGGTTCTCAACTCAGATTTTTTCATACACTAGGATTCCTTCTATAACGACTCACCTTGAGGGATTCTCAATTTTCATTAACAAAGTATAAGTCCTTGAATTAGTTCTTGAGTCTATACATTGCTTGTAAAGCAAAAAGAAATTCCTTTACAAATGGGGTTCTTTTTATTTTATAAAAACGTTTAGTAACCCCTATGTGAGTCTTCATATTCTTCTTGGAGGAGAAATTAAAAAATGGGTTCACCTTCTCATTCCTAATGACAAGTGTAAAAAATGGAACAAAATTGGGATTGGTTAGGAAAAGGAAAAAACATAAGACAAGTATTTTTTCCTCTTCTTTTGTATTTCTACTGCTCAAGTAGGCCATCCAAAATTCCAAATGATTATATAGTGATTCAATCCTTCTGTATGTCAGCTTTTCTAATATTTCATTGATCAATGTGATATTGTCTTCGAGAGTGCCCATATCCTTTTCTATTTTTGTCATGAAAGCTTGTACCATGGTATGAAGCTTTACTGGCTGTATCAAGTGTTGATCAATGAGATCTATGGAGACGAAGGTAGCTACTTCAACTAATTCCTTACTATGATTGGTGTTGTCATGTAGTTCATTCACTAGTTCTTCTGTCACCATGTTCTTCCCAAGTTCATCTAATCTTGGGAGTCAACCATTACTGATTAGTTCCTGGGAAGCTTTGTGGATCCTCGACCATATTGCTATGGATTTGGTGACTTCTCCATCTGCCTTTTGTCCTATCCACTGGAAATGATATAGTGCATATAAGTATGTATTTCTCTCCACTTTTGATGGCCAATAAAGCTCAGGTGGTGCATCTATATTCTCTTCTATCCCTTTGTCTATGTCTGACACACCTTCGTGAATGATGTTTTTGTTGGACATATTGTCATTAATGTATTGTCACTAATGTCAACAACCGATGATGCACATGAAGCTCAAAAGGGAAAGTGCATTGAAGAAACATGATCATGATAAAAATCCCCATGGGACAAACCGTGACCGTTGGATACACAAGTGCTAGATCAAGGCCAGGGATTGATTGCAGAGCATGAAGGGAGAATTAAACAACACGTTAATTCCAATCCCGCAATTAGTCTAGACCCTCATATTAGAAGAGAAGGACCATTGGAGGACTGGTCAATGATCAGATCAAGTCGTGACCATTGGATATGAAAGTGCCAGATCAAGGGAAAGGAATGATTGTGGAGCATGAATGGAGAATTAAACAATGCATTATTTCCAATCCCACAATTAGTCTAGACCGTCAGATCTCATCGATTCAAAGATCGACGACTGTGGTTGATCCACCAACAATCACACAACTTCAATTGTGGAGTTTGGGTGACAGGATAAACCATGCGCAAGTTACGATTACGCAATCCACACCAAACGTTGATGGTCACTCACCAATAGATCTATAGTTGGCATCAGTTTCACTACCAAACAAGCAGTTTCCATTGTGGAACTCGACGATAGTTTTAAAAGTCGTGCTTGTTGAGGATCCAGGAATCATCCCTAATCGTTGATCTACTCCGAGAGCATTCTCAACCATTGGATCAAGTTGAGTGGAAGGATAGAGTATGTCATAAAGGAGGACGTGTGCCACATCAAGAGATCCATATCAGCAGACCACGTCAGCAATGACACATGACACAATCAAATGATGACAAGTGTGAAGGTGCTATTAGCATTTTAGGTATGCACAAGTCACAAATCTATGTGACAGGTGAAAACCACTCGGTCAATTCCATGTCAACAAGTGACGTTCGCAACTACGTCACTCCAGGAATATGTACTTCAAGATTTTTGCCATTAGCGAATTCTTGGAGTCCCGAAGTTCTGAAATGAACAAGAACCGTTCATCGTGCAAGTAAAATCCAACCATCCGATCTACTTCGGCGAAATTTACTCCAGAAGATTGAAAGCTTGCATAGGAGAAATCACCCAAAGCATCGAAGGCCGAAGTTAATGCTAACCGTTGATATAATTTGGGAGCGTTCTCAACCAATGATCAAGCATAGTGGAAGGATAACATAAGTAGAGGTGTTAAATGACAACAAGTGGTCACCACCACTTTATGAACTATTCTGTAGGTAATCGCTTTGGAGGAATTGCTACTCCAGAGTCCAGGAGCCACGAATACTCGAAGTTCTGAATTCTCGAAGTAAAGGAGAACCGTTCACTCACATGTAGATTGAGTCATGGTCATCGATTTGTTAGAAACTTCTAGACAATCCAGGATTGTCCAACTAACGGAAGAACAAATATTGACCGTCCGATCTGTTTCAGTGAAATCTGATTTGGGAGATTTGAAAGGTTGCAAAGGGATGAAGACTCGAAGGACGAAGTACCAAAGAACACGGTCCCAACACTAGACATATGGGAGATAAAAGGAAAAGGGAGAAATAAGAGGAAACACTTAAATTAATAAGCCCGTGGTTTTACACATATGGTCACATGTAAATGGTTTGAAGGAAGCACCTCTACATAATTGATTTCTGCAATATTTGCAAAGACATGAAATTGAGTTAAATAAAATCGATCCTGTGATTGATTATAAAGAAAATTAATAAACGATATTATTGTTAATGAAGAGGTGCGATGGTCCAAACAAAGGGACACAATGTTTCATAGCTCACACCAGTTGTTGTGCCTCTTTTATCACCTTAGTGAGCAAAATAGAGGTGCTTGCAAGCTCAGTCGGGTTTGCTGAGAAGGATAGCTGGAAGGAAAAGGGTTAGAAAAGGAAATATAAAATAACAACTAAGAATTAAACTAAGAAATAAAACTACAACTAAATTTATAAGCATAGGGACATAGAGACAAAAAGAACAATGAGACCCATGTCACCAATGATAAGGATGATATTAGTGAAAGAAAACATCGAGAAGCAAGGGGACTATGAGTCCCTTCTTCCTCCAAGGGAGGGCTCTTGGACCCCCACAAGTAAAGTCTTCTTACAACTTTGAAAATGAAAATGAAAATGGTGAAAGAATTCTTTGCTAATCCACTCAAGGGGTGAGATGGATTGCCCAATGCAATGATGCAAGTTTACTCTTGGCAAGGATAGAAGTGTCCTCAAGAGAATAATGACAGCATAACTTTGCTTTGAATTTCTTGAGAAATGAAGTGTATCCATGGCCTTTTTATAGCATTCCTTTGAGCTATTGTTCAACTAGTTTGTAGTGTGTAAAAAGGCCAATTAGGGCATTTCTAGGTCTTTCACCAGCCATCCAATCGAATCCAGTCCAGATTTGAGTGTCAAATCGGCTTGGGAGCTGAACCAGAAGTGGGTGGGAGGCCGACCACTCTCATAAATGCACCATTTCTCATATGCACATATTTTTGCGATAACAGTCGCGCATCGTGCACATGTGCGCGAATCTAGCATTTCTGTTTTGCGCATGTGCGCACATGCCCAATGTCTTCATAGCGCCCTTCAATTTTTCACTATTTTACATAGTTTTTGACCCTTTATGAATGCTTTTGTGTTAATTTAGGTCTATGGATGACTTCATAACTGTTTGACGATGCTGAATTCTTGTAGCCATTTGCGGATGAAATTTTAGTGATAAAATATGCCCCTTGATGGATGAGGTTAGGAGCATACATATAGCCAAAATTCATCAATGTTGCTTCTACTGAGAGTGCTGTTGTAAGAGAGAGCAATAGTGGGATTGTCGAGAGCGATCGTTTGGAGGGAAAAAGGAATCGGTAGAACCCAACCTTCCATGAGGTGTGTAAAAAAGGAAACTGTGTACAAACGAGGCGGGCATGCCCCATACTCATGTCATGTAACTCAAAAAAGAGGAATGAAGTGTTGGTGTAGAAAACTGCAGCGCCCTTGGGGGTGGTCGTGATAAAGGCAGAAGACAATTCTGTGGATGAACATACTCTAAATAGTAGGTAGTGACAGCTGTAAGAAGTATCACAGATTCGGTGGGCATTGTGTTTTTGGATAAATCTGTAGGTGCGAACACTAGCCGATCTCCCTAGATCCACCTGGATCTAGAACAAAGCAAGACAAAACATGACTCTTTCCCTAGCTTTTGACCATTGAATTAAATAGGAGGCAAGAACTAATAACATACCGTATTATTGCTTCCTATGGTCTTTGTTGCTCCCGCTTCGCTCCAGTGCTCTCGTGTAGTCAAGACCAAGACAACACAAACCAACCAAAGTGAAGAAAGCACAATCTATTCGACGGTCAATCTATGTATATGATCAAGGAATTATACAATAAAGTGGAAATAGATTTATGGGAAAGGGACATATTACTGTATCATATTAATGGAAAGTAAAGATTACAACCTGAGCCTTGATGTCACAAAATTCCTTTTGATGGCCCTTGGCTCCGACACACACACTTGCTCACTTGCATGAAGAAGATCAACCCCTATAGATAAACTTGCTGGAGTTTTCACGCTGCTGTAGCTTCAGTCCTTCACACAATTCTATCACTAATTCTCCAATGAATCTTGCTTAAACTTTCTTAACCTTTTCCATGAGAATTCTCTCAATATATAGGAGAGAATGAATTAGTTATTTGGATAAGAATGATCCCAAAATATGAGGGAATCCAGTACTAGGATAACCATTCGATTGCCATCTCATCCTTCTAGAAGATTCCCTTCTAGAAGCATCGAGAATTCATCTTTTTCCTTACTTTAGAAAGAGTTCACACCCTAGCAGTTCAACACAGTGCAAACTTCTCACACTCTGGCTTAAAGAAGCCTACGAGAATTATGCATTCTCGCCGACAAATATACTAGCAGCCTGCGAATAATCTTCAAAAATGTTTTTTCTGGAAGAGATGAAAATAATTTTTTCTCAGGAGAAAGTTCTTATGAAGATCCTGAGTACACCATCATTAATACATCATCATGATGACCAAAATCATGGGTAACAGAATGCCCCCCAAATTATGAGGTTGGAACCAGTGACAACCGATAGACTTTGTAAGCTACATGTGTGTGTCGAGAACCAGGAGCACATCTAATCGAAAACCTGCGAACAACCAAGCATCTGCAGAATATCATATATATCAATTCTGAGGTAGGCATTCCCATACTCAGATCACAAACTGATGACATTATAGACATGGGTCATGGCTACCAATCATACACTGTGGATCCATGCCATCAAAATATAGCATAGCCACCGGAATACACTGTGGATCTATGCGAGAAATTTCAAATCAAGACGACATAGCCACGAGACATACACAG
>JZKD02S0197627.1:97740-113675 GCA_000966675.3 Picea glauca
GGAATAGAAGCATTCAACACATGGTATCCGGGTGGTAGTGTTGGAGTGACATTGGGTGTTCGCTGTGTGTTTATAGGAGAAAGACCAACCACAGTGAACCTAGTTGGGACACTCGTAGTATTCGTGAGATGGGCCATTTCGACAGGGACAGTAAAGTGATAAGGGGTAGTCAACGGTACTGTCTCTAGATTAGAGATTTCAGAAATCACAGGTGGAGTAATCTCAGAAATCACAGGGGAACCTAGACCAAAAAGGTCTCGTCGAAAAACACCTGTAGACCAAAAAGGATCTTGGCCTTCTATGCCAGGAAAAGGCCCAACGGGTGATCAAGAAGATGTAACAACTAATTCTTTGGAAGAATTCAGTCACATAAATGGTTGCTTAGAACCAGGGTGAAGTCGAAAATCCTCTCGAGTATTAGTAATTCGGAAGGGTTCTAGAGAGTCAGTTCGTTCCACTTGTGGTGTGGTGACAATTGTGGCTTCACTTTGCCGAGGAGAGCCCTCAGGTGTACCTGTAGGCAAGGGTTGAGAACCGTCTAGATGCTCTGAAGATAAACCCTGAATTCTACGTGAAGGACATGGGGGAGCTATCGTAAATGAGTGACAAACTTCACGAAGAAAATCCTATGGTCAACTTCGATAAACAAACAACACGCGCTAGGAAACAAAATCTAGGAAGCAATCACCAGGCAAACAAGACCTTCTAATTTCGAAGCCACTACTTAGTGATGAAATCCAACGTCGCAAGAATGAGACAAGAAGGGGCGGGGCTAGGGTGGAAAAGTTACGCTGACGACCTGCTTAACTGACTTACACCTTGGTGCAAGCTCCCACACATAATCGTGGGTATACCCTTGAAGGAGCCCGAGTGAGTTTGGTCAACGTCAATTCCAAGTACCGTGAAGACTTTCCCCTCCACAGTCACTTTGGGTAAGAACCTATAAAGATAGGCTACTAATGTCACCACCAACAACAATAAAGCCCGGGGGAACAGTCCACAGTCCGATCCACATGTAAGGGCAGGGTATCTAGCCCACAATCAACTCAAAAGGCTTCCACTCATCATTGTGGGTATACCTCCGAGTGATCCCCATAATACGTGCAATCTCTACACTGATATCAACAAAGCAGGGTGAGTAACTCTGCCAATATCAATGCGACCTAGTGTTTGACCCTTGTGTGAGAAGGGCTTCCCAAGACAAGATGTTGCAAATGGAATTTAACACTCCCTAACACAAGATGCTATTGTGTGTTTTGTGCTTTTGGAGATTGTATCTCTCTTCCTACTCCAAAGCACTAGCCTAGCTAAATGTTGGTGTAATAGAGCCCTAGAAAAGAGTTACTAGATAAATTTTATGATTACACAGTGTTATTAAGAGCTGTTGTTTACTCAAAGGCAACGAAAATGAAACTTATGTTGTATGACTCTGACCCAACAATGCAAGGATGAGAATGAAATGTATCACTTTTGGTTCAATGAATCCTATGTATGGGAGAGAGAGAAAGTTTTCAGATCAACCTTGAACTACAATGCAAAATTTTCCTTAAAATGCAAATGCAAACAATCACTTACCAAATGACAATTCTCTATGTTTTCTTTTTCAATACTTCAAAAATCTCAATAATTTGATTTTCAATGTTTTCTAAAACGAAAAGAATTTTTGAAAGAAAAACTTTTTGTTCACTTTTCAAAAAGGACCCTCACTATGCCAATGAGAGTACATAAAATCAAAAACCAAAGAATCAAGCAATGATAAACACCCAATCCACTCTTTCAACGAAAACAAAAATAAAGAGCAAACCAATTAAGTCTTTTCAAATGCAAAGGAAAATGATCTTTCAAACCAATAAGCAAATGAGAAAACCAAGCACTCAACTTTCAACCAATCATTGGTTCTTAACTAATCAAACACAGTCAGATTATGAAGTTAGAGAGATTGGTTTTTCCAAGAAAAGTCAAGAAACGAAAGTCAAGACACAAATGACAAGAAAAGCCTTGGAATCCTAAGACTGTTCATGCACACAAACGAAGACAAGAAATATATCAATCAATGGTCCAAAAAACTCACAAGAGGCAATCAAACTGATCTGGGCTGTTGAAAATACCAAAACTCAAATTCAAAGTTTTGAAAAATGGTGTTCGCAGGCAGGTAATATGTCACAGTGTGAGAATCACTGATTCTCGCAGGTGACCCTTGAGCAGGGTGCGAGAACCTCGCGCTGAAACCTAAAGGCAGAGTGCGAACTCTACCAATTTTCGCAGGCTGCAAGGAAGTACAGTTCAAGAATGCCTGAACATAATCAAAAATTTTAAAAATGAAGCAAAATTGAAAAAGGCCTCTAGACCCAGAGGGTCTATCAGGATATCCTGAAGACTCAGAAATTGATAAGACAGGAGAAAAGTGAAACTAGAGAAAATGGCCACAGAAAAATATCAAAAGCCACAAAGAAAATGTGATTGGTCCCCAGTTGAGTCGCCAATTTTGTTTTTGGATAAATCCATAGGTGCGGACACTAACTGATCTCCCTAGATCCACCTGGATCTAGAACAAAGCAATATAGAACATGATTCTTTCCCTAGATTTTGACCATTGAATTAAATAGGAGGAAAGAAATAATAACATACCATATTATCACTTCCTATGGTATTTGTTGCTCCCACTTCGCTCCAGTTCTCTTGTGTAGTCAAGACCAAGACAACACAAACCAACCAAAGTGAAGAAAACACAATCTATTCGACGGTCAATCTATGTATATGATCAAGGAATTATACAATAAAGTGGAAATAGCTTTATGGGAAAGGGACATATTACTGTATCATATTAATGGAAAGTAAAAATTACAACCTGAGCCTTGATGTCGCAAACTTCCTTTCGATGGCCCTTGGCTCTAACACACACACTTGCTCACTTGCATGAAGAAGATCAACCCCTATAGATAAACTTGTTGGAGTTTTCAAGCTGTTGTAGCTTCAGTCCTTCACACAATTCTATCACTAATTCTCCAATGAATCTTGCTTAACCTTTATTAACCTTTTCCATGAGAATTCTCTCAATATATAGGAGAGAATGAATTAGTTACTTGGATAAGAATGATCCCAAAATATGAGGGAATCCAGTACTAGGATAACCATTCGAATGCCATCTCATCCTTCTAGAAGCATCGAGAATTTATATTTTTCCTTGCTTTAGAAAGAGTTCGCACCCTAGCAGTTCAACACAGTGCGAACTTCTCGCACTCTGGCTTAAAGAAGCCTTCGAGAATTATGCATTCTCACAGGCAAATATACTAGCAGCCTGTGAACAGTCTTCAAAAATGAGTTTTCTGGAAGAGATGAAAATAATTTTTTCTCAGGAGAAAGTTCTTATGAAGATCCTGAGTACACCATCATTAATACATCATCATGATGACCGAAATCATGGGTAACACATTGATAGCCTAGCCAAGTTCAGAGGTATTCGGCAAGTAAAAGAAATAACTGTAATAGTCTCAAAGTAAGACCCACCTTAACATGAGAAAGTGTTGACGTCGAATGTTATGGGGGTCAACGACAGCAGGGGGCAATTGTGTTTCTCCCTGTGTCGTTCGAGATCTCTCATTGGATGGGTAATGATAATCAAGATACTGTCTCCCTTCTGGAAAATGATGCTGATGTTGACAAAAAAGGGGGACGCGACTCCCAGAAGCAAATGGCTTCATGAAATCTACTAGGTGAGGTTAGGAAGTGGAGGAGGTACATGGATGAGGTTAAGATATAGGAAGACTCAAGACTACCCTTCGTTGGAGTATATTTGATACAAAAGTGGCCGCAACCGTTCAACGAGGTCGTGTGTCAGGGGGACAACAAGACAGGGGATAAGTTGTGCCAGAGGAGGGACAAGGTGAACAAACTCAGAGGGTAGAGGTAAGTGGCCTGTGGGGTTCTCTGAAGATATGGACGATGTCATCAAGGGTGGATGATAAGTAGTGCCCCAACCAAGGGTGACATGGGTTGTGTTTGGCTAAAAAGGGAAGAAGGTCACCAAAGGTGATGACAAAAAGGTAATGTAACTGCTGGAAACAAAGGTGTTAGTACAAGAAATAAAGAATCATGTGGGAGAAGTGTACAAATACAGAAACGGGTGCCCCAGTGTGATATGGTTGGCTCGAGTAGGGCATAATTTGCTCGGAGAACTGATGGAGTGTGGGGGCCCCATGGGTGGGTTTCTGTATGAGGTAGGTGGAATGAAGGGAAATTTGTAGATGGGCAAACGGATTGTGGATGAAATGGAGGGTTCATGCTACTACGGAGGTGCAGTCCAAAAATAGAACTGTGTAGAGATAATCTAGGAGTCCGTTAGGAAAGCTAGAGAAATGAGGAGAAGGAGTATGTGGCTGATTCATGACATGATGTAAGACTATCGAGACTCCCATACCTAAAGGGTTTTGAAGAACAACATGAGTGTCAAAAGTGCAAAAGGGTGCTATGACTGGGACAAATCATGTGGGTAATATTGCTACCGGGTGACAATACCGAAGATGCAAATGGAAGTGTTGGTACTGCAGATCCAGAAATGGGGATCCTAGAGGCAAATGTCAGAGGGTGTGACTGGAAATGTAAGTGAGATTCAAAGGGAATGACTACATGCCAGTGCTGAGTATATACCTGAAGGGGTTGTGTTGATGTATGATGACCAAGTACCTGCACACATGAAAACCAAATACCCGACATGAACAATATCTGAAGAGAATAGAATATATGTATTTGATAATTGTGAATATGCGCATGCATCCTGATCATGGTATAAAAAATGGTGTCCCGGGGGCTCAAGATGAAAAGAGGCCCAGGGACTATCGTGATGTAGATGACGGGATGCTGATCCCGTGGCTGAAGATGGATTGAGAAATGGACGCCCAGAGTTCCCGAAATGGTGAGTGGAAGTTTGGAAAAAAGGCCTATATATAGTTGTAGGGCCCACATTGCCACCTCATTTGTACTTGTTGCTATAGTTATTGGATGAGAAGCATTTAGAGGAGATTTGGAGATTCTGGGAGGACGAGGCATCCGATCGAGGACCAACAAGCTTCAGGTTAGTGGTCTGATCATCCTGCATGGAATTAGGGTTTCATTTTTTTGGGCAGGGGCTATACGAAGGGCCGTGCAGAGGGTTTGATGAGTGTGGGCCCCACGTGCGCGGGCGATCGGGAAGTAGGCACACACACATGTGCGCCTACCCACCAGATAGGTGTGCATGGGAGTGCTGGTAAGAGGGTAAAGGGCGCACACTATATGCTCGCCTGTCGACTGCACAACTGCGCATGTGTGCGCGGCTATGCTTTTGACAGGCGTGCTTTGGAGCACACCTGTAAATTGAGCAGGTGCGCTCGTATGTGCATCAAAAGGATGGACATGCACACTGGAGAGTGTGCCTGTGTGGTGAACAGGCACACATAGGTGCACGCTTGTGGAGTGAACAGACGCGCACATGTGCGCGCCTGTGGGTTAAACAACCACGCCTTTAAGGCAAGGTTGACGGGTGTAAAACTTATCTTTTTTGATGTTGTTGATGGTCCATGTGGCTGACTTAGGACTGTTTTATGTGGTTGCAGGTGAGCTTTGTGCATGATGCCGATTGGTTGGCGAGAGAGGGATTGGTCCCAGCTGCGAGACACCGTGGCTATTGAGGAGTCAGGTGTACGTGTGACTTTGGCAGCCTGTGGGCTGCTGAAGTTCTTTGAGTGCCCATTGATACGGGTGCAGGAGTCTCTCTTGCAGTTTCTTATCCAGATGTGGAGTCCGGACCTGCATTGCTTCATAGTGCAGGGAGCGTAGATTGCCTTCACTGCGGTGGAGGATGTATATTTTTTGACTGGGCTCCCGTTTCGGGGAACACCCCTACCGGCGGAGCCAATGCTACCGAGGGATATGCCGCTAGCAACGGTTGGCTGGAGATATTGTTCGGGGCCGAAATTTATGTCCGGCACTGTCGTGAGCATTGGGGCAATGGATTCCCTAGCGCATCGCTGTATAGCAGTGATGATTGTGAGAGTTATGGTTTGCTGGCGACGCAGCGGATAAGTGGTGGCCAGCTGATGGTGATGGAGAGAGTGTTGGCCGTTGAGCACTTCGCCTAGGGACTTACACTGTATGCCATGATGGTAGGTCAGCTGGACCACTGTCGGTCCATGGATACTGGAGATTTTACCTTCGGGTCCATCCTGGTGGCCTGATTTTTGGAGAGGGTGCCGATGTTGCGCCCTAGGATTTTATTGGGTGTGCCTGGGGTGTGAGATCCGCGATTGATATGGTGGTCGACTGTTTTGCTGTGCCATGGTGGTGGCAAGGGTGGCCACTTATTTACTACGGAGGTGATGCAGGTATGGCGACAGATGCCGCAGGTGATATTGTGGCACCCCTATGCCGGGGTTGACTTCCGGGAGGATCCGAACATGGTGCTACCTCCAGGGGAGGTGTTTGACTGCCGAGGTATGTTGATGATGTTTGATATATATGTTTTTGTGTTTTGAGATAGCATGGCATATGTATATGACATAGATGCTGATACTATCTGTTGCTTGTTTGTATGTGCAGATGTGGCACCTCGCGGGCGCGAGGTGGAGTTGCAGAGAGCATCAGCTCATCAGGAGCCAGAGAGACTACCGCGGGGAGAGATACGTTGGTGTGAGAATGCCGTGGTGTGACCAACTAATCCAGAGAGGGCAGAGAGGAGACGCCGATTTGATGACCCTGATGCTAGGCCATCACATGCTCCTCTAGCTACTTCCGGAGTAGATTTTGAGGACATACGCTGTCGCTTGGAGGCGATGTTATAGGATGTGCCTGAGGTCATGTGGTCTTGCATCCAGGATCAGGGTATCCTGGAGTAGTGTGTGGGGATTCCACCGTCATGGCGGGCCATAGTACAACGGGCAGCAGTAGCTGGGGCTGCGATGACCGGACGACTACCGCCGGGGCAGGAGGGATTGGTAGGGGGTGGACCACCACCGCCTAAGGGAGGGGCAGGTGGTGGTGGGCCGCCGCTGCCTGAGGGAGGGGTAGGCGGTGGTGCTATAGAGGCACTGTGAGTGGTGCTCTATGTATTGATGTATTTTTTGTATATAGGCCGGTGAGCCCATTTTGTACCGAGGTGCTTCATTGGCATGTAGATATTTGTATTTTTGTATGTAAACATTTGGATGGCACGGTGGACCTTTCGATATATACATGAGTATACATTTTGAGATCTAGGTGGTGTTTACATGTGTTTTTTTGATGTATTGATGATGTCTAATCTATATATGCTATGACAGGTTCTTGATATGTTTATGTATGTGTAATGGGAGCTTGATGTGAGATATGCCAGTCTAACAAAATATTAGCTAGGTTATCTGTAATTTGATTCAATTGTCTTGGAATATGTGTAAATGTAATGGAATCAAAATGTCGAGATAAAAGTCTAACCTGCAGGTATTTGCGAAAGAGGAAAGGATCGCGTACGCGGTACACATTGTTGAGCTGGAGAATGACTAGTTGAGAGTCGAGAAAGACACTAAGGTGACGAATACTATGATGCTGGGCATCGGCCAGGAGGCCAATGAAGGTAGTGTATTCGGCTTGGTTGTTGGTTGCTGACCCCAAACATATGCCGCTCGAATGGAGCATTTCATGTGAGTTGGTGTAGAGGGCCCAAGCGGCCGAAGCGAGATTTTGTGTCCAACAGCTGGCGCGTCGGCATAACCAATGTGGTAGGCCGGTGGAGGAAGCATCTGTCAATAGAAAAAATGATAGTTTAGACTTGAGGGATGGAAAAAAGATTAAAAACACTATAAAAGAAAGAACCTAAAGTAGAATGACTACGTTTAAGCATAATTTTTTTTTAAGCATAACCCGTTGACGGGTTCTTTGAGAGAGAGGCCTTTGGGAGAGGCCAGTATGTATGCGCCTTTGATAAGGCAATGTTGGATAATGTATGGGCCATGCCAGAGTGACTCGAATTTTCCGTGGCCAAAGGTATCATGAGCGATATCATAGGCCAGGACTAGGTCGCCTTAACGAAACAAGCGAAGGTTGACATAGCAATCAAAGGTAGCTTTTGATCATTTTTTAGCTGCCTCATTGTTCTGTAATGAAGATCAATGATATTCATCCAGAGACTCTAAGTTCAACAAGCGCTTCTTCATTGGAGTAGTGTCGGGTAATAGCTCAATTGCGATGCGTAGGGTGAGAATTTCGCACTCGATGGGAAGAGTGGCCTTAACCCCATGGACTAGATGAAATGGTGTGAACCCAGTAGCTGTTTTCACAGCCGTTCGGTAAGCCCATAGCACGGAAAATAACATGTGATGCCAATTGGTCTTATGTTTATTAACCATGCACTGTAACATGGTCTTGAGGACCTTGTTAACTGCTTCGACCTGTCCATTAGACTGAGGGTATTATGGTGAGGAAAACTCATGAGAGAATCCTAACCGAGATGAGAGTTCGACGAAGATATCATTCTGGAAGTGTTTCCCGTGATTGGAAATGAGTTGGAGTGGTACTCCAAAGCGAGATATGACGTGGTTAAAGAAAAAACGCGCTGCAGTGTTAGTGGTGTTATTGAAGGTGGGCATAGCTTCTGCCCATTTGGTGAAGTAATTGACTGTGACAACAATGTATTTGTGACCATTGCTAGAGGGGGGATTACAAGTCATGAAGTCGATGCCCCATTTACAAAAAGGGCCGACAGTGATGACTGGATGAAGAAGAGAAGGGGGAGCTCGGGCTTTATTGGTGTAAAGCTGACATTTCTCACATCGTTTCATGGCATGAATGCAATCGTGAAACAAGGTAGGCCAAAAGTAACCTGCTCGGATAATCTTCTGAGCAGTTGATATTCCTGAAAGATGGCCCCCACATGCGCCGCTGTGGCAGTCATTCAAGACTCTATCGACCTTGTCAATAGTCAGGCATGGACGAAGAATGGTGTCGACTCCCCGCTGGTATAGGATGTCTCCAATGAGGAGGTAGTGGGGGGCTTGGTGGCGAATACGACAACGATCATCTCGTGAAAGGTGGTTACCGAACTTTTGAGTTTGGAGGTAGACGAGGAGGTCGCCGTACCAAGGATCATCCGAAGTGATGTAAAAGAGCTGTTCGTCGAGAAAGTCGGTATTGACGGGGGCACTGGTGGTGTCAGAGGGGAGGGCCGTGACAAGTTCAGTGAGGATGAGGGCCTTCTTGCTCTTGGGTGTTGAGAATTCTAAATCATACTCCTGAAGGATAATGATCCATCGAGAAAATTTTCCATTAATTTGTCGATGATTGAGAAAGTATTGCATAGGGTTGGAATCTGTGACAACCTTAGTTGTGCGAAGCAGAATGTAGTGGCGCAGTTTCTGGACTGCGAGGATGACCGCAAGAGCTAGTTTCTCTTCGTGTTTATACTTCAAGGGTGCCCTTGAGAGGTTTTTACTAATGTAATAAATAACATGCTCATGATTGTCATCACCTAGTTGGACAAGAACTCCTGCTACTGACACAACTGATGCTGATACGTAGAGGATATAGTCGTTATTGTAGTCAGGATCACTAATTAAAGGGGCGTTGGAGAGCGCCATTTTAAGATTGTCAAATGACTGTTGGGCATAGTCATCCCAGTGAAATTGGATGTCGTGACGTAGTAAGCGAAGGAAACCGTGTGCGTGTATGGTGTAGTCTGGGACAAATCGCCGTAGAAAGTTAGCTTTGCCTTGTAGGCTCTGAAGTTGACGTAAATTCTGGGGAGGTGAAATTTTGGTGATAGCTTGGACTTTGAGGGGGTCCATGATAATACTGCTTTGGGAAATGATAAAGCCGAGGAGGTTCCCTACGGTGACACAGAAAATGCACTTGAGGGGATTCAAGTAGATGTTTTAATGATGACACCGTTGGAAGATGATTCACAAATCATCAAGATGTTGGGTGCGTTTCTTGGATCGAGCTGTGAGGTCGTCCAAGTATGCGAGGATGATATGAGATAGATCGTGAAAGATGTATTCATAGCCCATTGAAAAGTTGCACCAGGATTCTTTAAGCCAAAAGGCATGACACGATATGAAAAAGTACCCCAAGGGGTAGTGAATGCGGTTTTATACTGATCGGCTGGGTGAATTTGAATTTGATTATAACCAGAGAATCCATCCATGAAGGATAGAGCCTCGTGGCCTGCGCAGTCGTCGATAATTTGATCGATGAAAGGCATTGGAAAGTTGTCTTTGGGACATGCGTGATTGAGATCGTGAAAGTCTATGCAGACACGGATAGTGCCCTATTTTTTGTTAACGGGTACAGGGTTGGAAACCCATGATGTATAGGCGATGGGGTAAATGAACCTGACAACGCATAATTTGTCAATTTCGACTTTGATGGCCGTTGCTTTGGATGGGTGTAGCGGTCGTTGTTTTTGACGAACTGGTGTAATGTCGAGCCAGGTGTCGATGTGATGTTTGACGATAGAGGGATCGAGGCTAGGCATTTCTGTGTATGACCAGGCAAAAATATCTCGATATTCCTGGAAGAGGGTTTTATAGGCGGTGATTTCCTGAGGAGTGTAAGCATATCCAATGGTGATTTCCTCGACGATGCCACTTTTTATGGAAATGTCGATTTTAATGGTCGGGGAAATGTTGTCCATGTTGCCTTCTTCAAAATCATCAGGGGCAGGAATGGGGTTCTTGAACTAGTCGATAGGACCTGAGGGGATAAAATCTTTATTTTCGACCGCGTAGATGGGGTGTTTGTTAGGAAGCGTGGAGGCTTCCTGTGGGAAGAAGAGTGCATGGTGGTGTAGCGCATCCCATGGGTAGTCAAGGTTTTTTAACTCTTCAAGTATTTACTCGTCACAGTGGAAGTGATGGGAATACAAGGGGTCATGAAGAGTGATATCAATGACTATTGTCATGTGGCTACCTCCGGGTGATGAAGAAGCAGGGGGACCAACACAAGGAGGTGGTGATGGTTCGCTTGACATAAACCAAATGTTGAAGTACTGAGGAGTACCCGTGGTAGTTGGGTGTAAAATATCTGTAGGGGAATGAGCAGGAGAGTTGGGGGGATTGGGGGGTGAATCCTCATACAAGTCATCTAAGAACCATGGAGGCATTGGAAGGGCCTCGGGTTCAGGAGAAATGACATGAAGAACCTTTAGTGATGAGGTAAGGTCAATTATTGACTCTGTGGGTCATTGAAGTAGGGTCAATTGGCGTTGCCTATATTCAATGATCATAGGACACTGGTATGTAAAATGATCTAATGATTCACATAGAGAGCAAGGGCATATCATACGTTCATTGATTGAAGTGGTGACATAATGGATGTCAGTGATATTTGTTAAGGAGGACATAGTAGGACTGGGGTTGCTCTGGAAGCTTTGGCATACTACGGCTAATGTCTGCTGAAAGCACGGTAGTGCTGGGCAATGGTGGGTATAATGGCCATATTATGAACATATAGCGCAAGTGAATTTGGTTCGCAACCCTTTACTATTGGAATGGGGGGTTGGTAGTGGAAGTACTGGCTATTGTGGTGAGTGTTGGGGGAGTTTGATTGAGTGGAATCAAATTCTGTAACTCAGGTAGAGATGGGCAGTTGTTGGTTTGGTGGCCCTCTTTCTCACATAGTGGGAAAGGAGGTTGGATGCATGGAGGAAGTGGAGTTGTGGTCTCTTTCTTCTTTATCCTACCCCCAGCTGTGGTAAGGGGGTTAGTGAGTGGGGGTGTAGGGGGTATGGTGGGAGTAAGTATGGGAATCGTCATGGGGATTCCTTCTGTTTGGGGGGGAAGGGATGGTCGAGGGACCATATCTGGTGGATGTAAATACCAAACTGGAATTGCTAACACCATATTAGGTAGGGTAAGCGTTGCAACTACCTGGAAAAATTCTATGCCCGGTGGAGGGTAAAAGAAGGGGATTTGGGTGATGGCTTGGGGGACTATCTCCTAGACTGGGATATGTCCTTGGGGAGAGGTGAAATCGTGGACTGATGGGGTCGATGAGTTCGCAGGAGGCTTTGGAGGGGGGAGTTCTGCGACTAGTGGGACGTCATATATGATAGAAGCCTCTGTCGGAGGAAGGGTATCCTCTGTGTGAGTTCCGTTAGATGATCCTATGCATACTTGATTGGAAGGATGAAGGAGCGGTGGTTCTCCATGGTAAGTTCCTAACAATGATGGATCTTTGAAAATTCCAGGACCCATCTCGACAAGTGGGTATGCATCATGGCTCATGTGGATGAGAGGAAGAATGTTATCGATGTTGGCATATGGGTTAGGCTCGTAATGTGAGACTTGGTCAATAGTAACAATCTTCCCATTGTGGGGGAACATCATTGTTCGAAAGACGGAAGAGGCCATTGCCTTCATAGCGTACATGTAGCTATGACCGAACAGGATATTATAATCGAGTGGGGCGTCGATAACTTCGATGTCGATGAGAATAGTCTTACCCCTGAGTTCGACGTGGACATTTTGGAAGATCCCTTCAGGAGATGATGGTCATGCATCATAAGCTCGTAAGGTGATGACAGAGGGTATGAGTTCGGGGGAACCAAGTTTCTACCATACAGATTTGGACATAAGGCATGTAGATGCACCTTCATCGATGATAAACCGATGAACTGTGATGTTCCATATTTTTACTGGTATTTGAAAAGCAATCAAGGTGGGAAGGTGAGGTTCTCTGTTGTTGAGATCAAAGGTAATGAGTCGGGTATCTGCGGGGTCGATTGCCCCCAAGGTGAAAAGTAATGATTTCTGCTGAGTGGGACCAGTCTGAAGGACCTCCAAAACTGACATGACAGTCGGGGATTGTGCTAAGTTGTCTACCAAACTATAGTTATGAGCTGCCCTAACTTGTGGGTTGTGGACATTCCTGCGCAATGGGATGCGAGGGATGCAAAGAGGTGGCTCGACGGTAGGGTGAGGAATCACCAACGGGGGTCCCGTCGGTGCAGGGTTTGTCTTTGGAGGGATAGGAGGAGACTAAGCGGGTGCATGATACTGATGATTACATGTTTGCAGAAGGATTTCTTCCTGACTAGTGAGGAGAATTGTGCAATCTGCTGGATTGTTTGGGTTGAGGTATTGTCCCACCTGAGGTGGGGGACGCTGTGTGTCCTGTTGGGTGTTTATCACACCTTGATGTGGAACATGATTCTGCATCACGATAGGGGGGGGGTTGTTGCACGTATTGTTGTGGTGCCTGCTGAGGGGCAGGCGGTGCTGGAGGATGGGGTAGACTACCTGAGTCTTTCAAACATTTGAAATCAGTGATTTGGGGGAAATGATGAGTGTAATGGCCGAACTCACCACAAAGGGCACAAGGGAAGTTGGTTTTAATAGTATTGTTATTTCTCCCTTGACGCCTATTATTATTCCCCCCTTGGGGGTTCTGATTCCCTTGGTTCTGGTTGCCCCCAGTGGGTTGGTTCTGCTGGGGTTGATTCCCGCCTTGACCTGGGTTGTTGTTGTTCCTTTTTCGTCCTTTCTTTTTGGCATTGTTCAACAGATGGGTCAGATTTGTCGTATTTAGCTGTTCGAAGTTTTGATATTGCTGAACGAGAGAGGGTTGAACAAAATTCACCCCAACATGTGGATGTGGGGGAGCCATGGGTTGTGGGGGACCAGAGAATGGAAAGTACATATTTTGTGGGGGTAATGATCCGTAAGGTACATAGGAAGGTGTGGTGCTTTCAATAGTACTATAATTTGAGGTAGAGGGGGTACCATAACTCGTTTGAATAGGTGGATGTATGGGGGGTGCTGACGGTGGCCCATTGATGGGTGGAGGTATAGCAATAGGGTATGGTTGTTGATAAGGGGGTGGGGGGTAATAAGAGGTGCCCCCGTATGCCGGTGGTTATTGTGGTGTTCCATACATTAGTGGTGGTTGGGGTTGTGGACCATGGTGAGTTGTGGTACCAATCAGTCCGTCTGCTGAGTGAGACATCCCAGGTTTGTCTTGGCCAAATGGCACGGGTTTTGGAAGATCAGGAAGTACAGTGTATAAGTACCCTGACTGTGCATAGATGAGGTCATACTATTGAGCCTTACTGATGGCTTCCTCTTTATATTGAGGGAAGGTGGAAGCTACATCCTTACCGAGGAGAGAGACAAGTGATCTAAGAAACTAGTCAAGACACTGTTGCTTGGTAGTTTCTGCTTTTCACAAACTACGTCGCCTACGCCACTTGTGAATGTGATTAGAGATATGTGTGGCTGAGGTTTGTTTGAAATTAGAGAGTAGTTATAGACCATTGTCATGGCGGATTGGTAATTGGAAGAAGGTCAAGAATTCTTTGGCCAAGGACTCGAAAGTCGCATGGGACCCTGATTTTTCCTCTACATACCATTTGGCCGATGGGCCAATGAGTGTGCGTTGAAATAATCGTAGTTTGATGGAATCATCCATAATGCTATTGGAAGAGCACCATAGGTGAAATGTCATGACATGGTTGGTAGGGTCATCGCCTACCTTTCCTTCAAACTTGGGTATGTCTGAAGGTAGTTTGGTGGGCATTGCAGGCCATGTGGGGGCATGCAATATAGGATCATTGGTGAGTTTTCTTAGATCCGGTATGTTGAGAGAGGCCAAATATGGCATCTGTAGTGGGGGGGGGGAGGATTAGCTCCAACCATGGTGTAAGTATGTTGTGAACCTGACCCTTGAGGGGGGCTAGGTGGGTTGGTACTTCCCCCTTGAGAGGAAGTTGGTCCCCCGCTTCCGTGTAAAGGAGAGCGAGTGGACAGATGACCTTGGGAAGTGGACCCAAGTAATGTAGAACCAAGCAAAGCTGATCCTAAAATAGTATCACTCAGAGGAGTGTGTGAAGGTGGTGCCGATGAGTGGGCAAGACCAGATACTCCCCCTAAGATAGGAGGGAGGTTTAGCAAGTGTCGTGAACGATGGGGATTCTGTGGGTCCCCTATGATGTCTGACTAGTTGAGTGAATGTGTGCAAATGGTGGTGAGAGTAATAAAGATATACGAGCGTTTGTGTTGACAATTTTAGACTTTACACAATATATATATCCAAATCAAAATGTAGTTAGAAGTGCATCATACATAAAATGTTTTGAAAAATAAGCATATATGTGGATAAGTGGGTTTTGTCCGCATGGGGAATCAAAATAAAAAAAATGCTCGTGTCCTAGAAGACGTAATGTCCTTCCTCTCAAATAGCACTGGACCTTCCAATAATACTCAATAGTGGGGTCTGAAGTCACCGAAAGAGAAACTAGTGAAGGATGAAATAATTGGTTATAATGAGGGGTAAAGGGGGCATATCTCGAAAGAGCTGGCAATATTTTCCAATAGCCACACAAAATCCAATCAAGGTGCAATTGTAGCCCACAATTTCCACCTGGGTAGATGTCCTAAAATTTGGTCACTAGGTACCTTGGTCAAAGTGGGGCATTTAGATTTTCGGCCTAAGAAATGGGTCACGGACTGGATCCCATCCAAGAGGTGGGTGCCTCAAGGGGGGACGCACAAAACAACCAGACCTCGGCCTTCAACCCTTCAAGGGTATCTCCCTGCCTTATGGTGTTAGGAAAACTTGACTTGGAGGATTTTTAGTTCCCTATTTGACAACTTCTATGGTTTTGACAATGTCAGAACCAGATAACGGGGAGTTTTTTGGATGCCTATCCCCAAAATCCTACCTAGACTAAAAAATTTCCTTTGGCACCTCCTGTGGAGGAAAACTTAGTGAGTTTTTAGAAATTTTTTAGATGTAGTTGTTTTGAGAGGTTGGGGGTGTGAACCAACCTCGTTGAATTAAAATGGGAGTGGATAGTTTCGTCAAGGAAAGGGTGGGGTGTTTTTCGGAATCCCTTTGGAGGAAACTTACTTTGACCTCCACGTTTCAAGAAGAAACTATGTGAGTGATAAGTGACTTTTGTGTGTGAGTGAAAGTGTGCCAATTTTTAGTGAATT
>JZKD02S0197627.1:113955-157696 GCA_000966675.3 Picea glauca
TTACAAAACCTTTAAACTTCCCTAGTGATTTGATCTAAGAAAGCAAATTTCAACACTCTCCTATCTTTGTAGCATGTGGGCATGTATGGGCCCGTTACAATATTAAGATGTGTTTTGAAAAAGTAAACTAAGAGGAGTCCCAAGAAGGGCTGTTGTCCTCTCATAAAGGTTTTAATGTTCTTAAGGGAGATGAAATCATTTCCCAATCTTTTTCTAATTCTCAAGATCGCTTGGAGGCGCGAGAGAAGAGCATACTAAGTGATTGTTATTCAACTTTTAGTCCCAATGCAAGTTAAATGTGATTAAAAATCATTTCCAACTTATATTGTGAGTCAAAACAAGCCATCCATGTGGCGAAAATGAAAGCAAAAGAGGAAATTTATTTTAACCCCCTAAGTGCCTATGTGTTTTTGACTAACCCCTTTATATGATGAGGGGACTAAGTGTGGTGCAGATTTAAAACATGCTTGAAATCATTTTTAGGAAGGAAAATGGCCTTCCCCACATCTCAACAACTTTACAATGTGAATTTTTTCACAGATGTGCGGGTCTAAGTGGAGACAGAGGTGCACAGAGTGCATGTGCGCGAACAGAGACAAGTCAATAAGCACAAGTGCACATAAAATAATTGTGATTTAAGCGCATGTGCACACGATGCGTGTCTGTGGGCCTAAAAACTTGTGCACATGTGACACACAATCGAGAATGAAAAATCTGGATGGATTTCTCTCAATTCTCCTTGGAATTGGATGATTGGCAGGTCGTCTTAGGCCAGTTGGTGCACCTGCAAGTTAAATAAACTAAAAGAAGAGCTAGAAAAACCCAAATGGGGTAGGAAATTGATACCTTTCCCCAGTGGAGTCGTCAATATGTTGTGCCTCTTTCGTCACCTTAGTGAGCAAAATAGAGGTGCTTGCAAGCTCAGTTGGGTTTGCTGAGCAGGACAGCTGCAAGGAAAAGGGATAGAAAAGGAAATAGAAAATAACAACTAAGAATTAAACTAAGAAATAAAACTACAACTAAATTTATAAGCATAGGGACATAGAGACAAAAAGAACAATGAGATCCATGTCACCAATGATAAGGCTGATATTAGTGAAAGAAAACATTGAGCAGCAAGGGCACTATGAGTCCCTTCTTCCTCCAAGGGAGGGATCTTGGACCCCCATAAGTAAGCTCTTCTTACAAATTTGAAAATGAAAATGAAAATGGTGAAAGAATTCTTTGCTAATACACTCAAGGGGTGAGATGGATTGCCCAATGCAATGATGCAAGTATACTCTTGGCAAGGATAGAAGAGTCCTCAAGAGAATAATGGCAGTATAACTTTGCTTTGAATTCCTTGAGAAATGAAGTGTATCCATGGCCTTTTTATAGCATTCCTTTGAGCTATTGTTCAACTAGTTTGTAGTGTTTAAAGAGGCTAATTAGGGCATTTCTAGGTCTTTGACCAGCCATCCAGTTGAATCCAGTCCATATTTGAGTGTCAAATCGGCTTGGGAGATGAACCAGAAGTGGGTGGGAGGCCAAACACTCTCATAAATGCACCGTTTCTCAGATGCGTGGCTTTTTGCGACAACAATCGTGCATCGTGTGCATGTGCATGAATGTAACATTTCTGTTTCACGCATGTGCGCGCGCGCACCCAGTGTCTTCATAGCACCCTTCAATTTTTCACTATTTTACATAGTTTTTGACCCTTTATGAATGCTTTTGTGTTAATTCAGGTCTATGGATGACTTCATAATTGTTTGACGATGCTGAATTCTTGTAGCCATTTGCGGACGAAATTTCAGTGATAACACTAGTTGAAAGAGTATATAAACAAGAAAGAGTGGTGAGAAGAAAGTGTCTCTGCAGTCTAGATAAGAAGATAAAAAACAAAAGCAGATTCCAAGAAGGAAAACATAAGATACTAATGCAGTGAGGTTGGAAGGGAGGAGCATGGAAAGATTCATATACTTACCAAGAAAATTGTAAAACACAATGGCGTTGGTGCTTCCTAGGGTTGGTTCCCTAAAGACGAGGGAGTCGATGCTTCCTAGGGTTGGTGCCCTAAAGAAGGGGATTGGTGTCTCCTAGAGTTGGTTCTTTAAAAAGGATTGGTGTCCTTCACTATTCTTTATAAAAACTTGTAATTCTTGTTAAATATATCTATATAATTGATTTTGCATACAATTCATTGTTGATTTATTATGGTAATCAATAAAATATAAAAAGTAGCTTCTAATTGTCAAAAAATGGGTAATACTGATTCACTCCCCCTTCTCAATATTTCAACAATTGGTATCAAAGTAGGTACCTTCAGCACAGTCTAACAACTGGAAGGTAGATCCTGAAGATGAATCAACAAGAGGGAATGTCTAACAACAAAGCACCATTGTTCAATGGAGGAGGCTATTCTCTATGTAAAATAAGAATGAAAAAATTCCTATTGGCTCTTGGTTTTGATATCTGGAAATCCGTTGTAGATGGTTACACTGCACCAACTCCTCCACCCAAAGACACTGCAGGGAAGAAAATCTGTAATGACAACTCAAGATCAGTTAATGGAATTCTAGGAGGATTGACTAATTCTATATGTGTGAAGGTTATGCATTGTAAATCGGCCAAATAAATCTGGGACAAGTTGGAGGTTGTTTATGAAGGCAATGACAAATTCAAGAAAGCCAAACTACAGACCTATAGAACTCAGTTTGAAAATCTTAAAATGAAAGAAGAAGAAAATATTGCTGAGTACTTTTATAGGGTAGATGAAGTGTTTAACTCAATCAGAGCGGCAGGAGAAGAAATTACAGATAAACCTATTGTGAAAAAAATACTAAGGTCATTACCTATGAGATATGATGAAAATATTTCTACAATTGAAAATAGATTTGATCTAAGCACACTCACAGTCGATCAACTTCATGGAATTTTTACAGCATATGAAATGAGAACAAGGAATAATAAGTCAGCAAAAGATGAAACAAGATTTAAAACATCTAAGACAAATATGATGCATGAGCAAAAGACCAATGATAAGTTATCAGATATATCAGATGTAGAAGAGGCCAACTTTATAAAGAAACTCCAGAAAGGATTTGGAAAATATAAAGGAAAATTACCTTTCAAATGTTTCAACTGTGGCAGAATTGGACACTTTGCTAACAAATGTCCCTATCCCAAGCAGGAGGAAAATTATGAGGAAGTTCACAACTAGAAAAACCAATACAAGAAGATATTTTATAAGAAAAAGAAAAAGTTCTACTCCAAAGAAGACATCAACTCTTCAGACATGAGTGAAGATGAAAATTTAGAGCTTTTATTTATGGGAATGAAAACTCAAGATGATAAACATTCAGAAGATGAATAAGAAGGGAACTTTGAAGAAGAAATCCTTAGTGTAATTGAAGAACTAGGAAAAACTAAAAAACAAAACAAAATACTAAGAAGAGAGATTCTAGAGATTAAAGAAGATACTAAATCAAGAGAGAGGGAAGTTTCCAAAACCATCAAGGAGTCATAACATACCATCAATTATTTGAATTCCCAACTCTTGGAAGGTAATAAAACTGAAGAATTCATTTTACAACAACTTAATGATAAAAAACAAGTATGTGAGAAACTAGAAGTTGAGATTAAGCTACTAAAAAGTGAAATTGAGAAAGTAAAGAAGGGATCACAATTTGAAAATAGTTCAAGGATATTGAATGAAATTCTCAGTAGTCAAAGGTCACCAAACAACAAGACTGTTTTGGGATACACTCAAGACTCAACTTCTGCATCACAAGGATCCATCAAGAAACCAATCAGCTACACAAATGCTCTGAAAAACTCATTTAGAAAAGAAGATAACGAGGCAAAGATGACACCATTGAAAACTGTTACACATAAACAAAAATCAACACTCTCCACTAGAGTAAAAGATGACCAAAATAAATTCATCAAAAGAAATACCCCTAAATATTTATTTATTGGATATTGCTACTCTTGCAATAATTTTGGACATAAGGAAATACACTGCAAAGCTTATGGACAATACAATAATAGAAATGTACAAAGAGATAAGAACAACAAGTACAATAAAGAAAAGAGAAACTATAAATCATTTTCTCCTTTGCAAGATTTCAATAGTGAATGCCAAAAATGCAACAACTATGGTCATAAAACAAGTGATTGTAGATTGCCAAAATATGATAAAAAGACAAATATTCCCCATAATAAAAAATAATGGAGGAAAAAACAAATAGAGTGTAATGTAGAATTATATGTGAGAAATAAAGAGTGTCAATGGTATATAGACAGTGGATGTTCCAAACACATGACTGGAGATCAAAGTAATTTTCTCAAGTTAAATAAGAAAGGAAAAGGAAAAGTAACTTTTGGAGATAATATGTCAGCCAAGATACTAGGAAAAGGAACTGTTAGTTTAGGAAATAATAAAACCAAAGCAAAAGATGTACTTTTGGTAGAAAATATCAAACCAAATATTCCAAGTGTAAGTCATACTTGTGATCAGGGTCACATACTTACTTTTGATTCTCAAAAATGTGAAATCAGAAAAAGGACACTAGAAAGCTAGTGGCAGTTGCACCAAGAAAATCTAGTAATGTGTACATCCTCGATATAGAAGAAGAATAAAAATGTTTCTTAAGCCAAGTAGATGAAAGTTGGCTATGACATAGAAGGTTGGGACATTTAAGCTTTGACAACTTGATTAAAGCCCACGAAAAAGAAGCAGTTAGGGACCTGCCAAAAGTGATTAAACCTTCAGATCCTATTTGTAAACATTGTCAAATAGGAAAGAAAACAAGAGTTAGGTTAAAAAAAAAGAGAATTCCACAAATAAACCATTAGAGATTATTCACACAGATCTATGTGGACCTACTAGAACCAAAATCACTTATGGTGTACATTATTTTATGTTGATTGTTGATGATTACACAAGATTGACCTGGGTTTTCTTTTTAAAAGAAAAATCAGAAGCCTTTGAGAAATTTAAAATATATAAATCTCTTGTAGAAAGTGAAACAGATTCTAAAAATTAAGTGTCTAAGATAAGACAATGGAGGAGAGTTTACCTCTAAATAGTTCACTCAATTCTGTGAAAACCATGGTATCAAAAGACAACTTTTAGCTCCCAGAACTCCTCAACAGAATGGAGTAGTAGAAAGGAAAAACAGAACAATTCAAGAAGTTGCAAGAACTATGCTAAATGAAGACAAATTTCCATACAATTTTTGGAGAGATGCAATCCACACAACAATTCACATACTTAATATATCTCAGTTGAGAGCCAATCATGAAAAAACCCCTTATGAACTATGGTTTGGGAGGCCAACTTCTGTAAAATACTTTAGAATTTTTGGAAGTAAATGTTACATAAAGAATGATGAAGATAACCTAGGAAAGTTTGATCTAAGATCCTATGAAGGAATTTTCCTAGGATACTCACAAAAAAAAAGGCATACAGATGTTATAATCTCAGACTACTAAAAATAATGGAAAGTGCAAATGCAAAAATAAATGATCTAATAAAGGGAATATCCCAAGGCTTTGATAAAAAATCTCAACAAAAAGATGATGATATAAAATATCAACAAGAGGATGATGATGTAGAATATCAACAAGAAGATGATGATGAAACACAAGAAAATGAACCTCACACTGATGAAGAAGACAATGAAGAAACTACCTTGCCAAGAGATCCATCAAAAAGAGTTCATAAGAATCATCGTGAAATCCAGATCATTGGAGATAAAAGTGCAGGAGTGGAAACAAGAAGGAAACTAGCTTTTGACTTAGAACAAACAATGCTATCCCTCATTGAACCTAAATAAGTTAAAGAAGCTGTCAAAAGTAAATATTGGATAAAATCAATGAATGCAAAACTAGATCAAATAGAGAAGAATCAGACTTGGGAACTAGTTCCAAGACCCAAGAATAAGAATGTGATAGGAACTAAGTGGATATTCAAGAAAAAATTAAATGAAAATGGGGAAATTATGAAGAAAAAAGCCATATTAGTCTGTAAAGGATATTCCCAAGTAGAAGGTATTTATTTTGAAGAAACTTTTTCTCCAGTAGCAAGACTCGAGGAAATTAGAATGTTCCTAGCATTTACATGTTTCAGAAATTTCAAAATCTATTAGATGGATGTCAAATCAACATTCCTTAATGGAAAAATAGAATAAGAAGTATACGTTGAGCAAACAAAAGGTTTCATGTTATCAGAAAACCATGACTATGTGTGCAAACTGAAAAAGGCTTTGTATGGTCTTAAACAAGCCCCCAAAGCATGGTTCTCTAGACTTGATCAATATCTACAAAAACATGGATACAAGAGAGGGACTACTGACAACAAATTATATATCAAAATTGAGGATCAAAACATGATTGTTGTGGTAGTATATGTAGATGAAATTATATTTGGGAGCAATATCACTACACTAAGCAAAGCATTTGCAACCAAAATGCAAGAAGATTTTGAAATGTCTATGCGGGGAGAATTATCATTCTTCTTAGGTTTACAAGTAAATCAAATAGAAATTGGAATATTTGTTTCTCAAACCAAATATATCAAGGAAATGCAATATAAATTTGAAATAGAAAACAATAAACTTATGGGTACTCCAATGGTCATTGGATGTAAACTAAGTCTAGAAGATGACTCACCAAAAGTAGACCAAACGATGTATAGATCTATGGTTGGAAGTTTTCTCTATTCAACATCAACAAGACCTGACATCATGCAGGCTATAGGAATCATGGGGATATTTCAATCTGCACCTAAAGAAACCCACTTAAAACTAGTAAAAAAAATATTTAGATACCTTCAAGGGACCCTATAACTAGGATTATGGTATCCAAAAGATAAAGACTTCAATCTAATCGCATATACTGATGCAAATTGGGCAGGTAGCATAGATGATAGGAAAAGCACCAGTGGAGGAGAATTCTTCTTAGGAAAAAGTCTGGTAGCATGGTTGTTACACATTATTTTGGTCACCTCAGTGATCACCTGACATCATGTGTTCATGTTTCCTAAAAATATTAAAAGAGACTTTCTCCATGAGAAAAGTGATTTGATTTCCTCTATAAAAACCAATATGAAGGAAGGTTGTCGCACCCTGCTATATGCATGGGGTGTGACAATTAATGATCGTCACACTCTACACTATACTTGGGTTGTGACGTTGTCACATGCTTCTTGTGCATAGGGTGCGATGATGCTTAAAGATTGGGAAAAGTCAAATTTCACGAATGTTTTGGAAGGGGATCTTCTAGAATATGAGGTGGCCTCCGATCGGTTTGGATCTTACTCGCTTCTCTAATTTGGTGGGATCATCCTAATGTCCTCATCCATCTCTCTTTCACACTAAATAAAGAGGGATCTCTCATGAAAAAGGATAAGGTTGAATAGGCTAAGAATTGTATGGAGAGTTCTACTTCAGATTATGATTGAGAGCTTTGCTTTAGTTCTTCAAGTCAGATTGTGGATATTATTCATTCAAGGCATTGAAGCAAAGGAGTGTGTATTGAAGCAAAGAGCCATCGAAAGGGGACCTTGCAACATCAAGGCATGGGTTGTATTCTCCACTTTCTATTCACTTAATATAATAATACATTTCTTCCCTATATAAGCATCGTGTCTTTTATTGTATAATTCCTTGATCATATACATAGACTTCATTAGAATACATATATCTTTGTTTTTCCTCTTTGTTGGTTTGTGATTCTTAGATAGGATTACTATTCTGCAAACCCAAGGAAGGAGCTACAAGGACGACACTAGTGAGGATCAAGTGTCGTTTAAAAGGTATGTCAGTTGTACCTCATTAAACTAGTTCATATGATAATGAAGTTTAAGGTAAAGTGTGCATTCTATTATGTTTTGTTCTAGTTTCCAGTGGGATCTAGGGAGATCTGTTTGTGTCCGCATTTACAGATTAATACGATAACAAAATTGACAACCATAATTGGGGAGACGAGATTTTTTTTTTTTTTTTCCTCTTATTTTCTTTTAGCCTGCCTTATTTTGGTTAAATTCATTCTCTGAGTCTGTGGGTGATCCATCTGAACTCCCTGGGTCTGAAGGTTCAGTTAGATTTTTTGTCTTTCTTTCATTTTTTCCTTAGTTTCAGAGATCGTCACACTGTGCTATATAGACAGACCACGATGAACCTCTGATGTTGCATCCTATAGATGCATACTAGTGCGATGACATCACACTATACCCTATTGGCAGCCTGCGATGACCCTAGATCGTCGCACTGTGATCCACTGCAGTCCGCGACGATTCCTATAGGAATTGTTGGAGAAATCCAATTTTTCTTTTTTCACCCAGTTTTGCCTCAATTTCCTAGGATAAACTTTTGACACCAGTGATTGATTGATTTATAAGTTTGAAGCTCACATTTTATTGGTTTTCAGAAATTGAAAGTTTCTCTTTGTAATTTTTGCAAGTTTTGCTTTAAATTCTTGTCACAAGGGTATAATCTCTAGATCTTGGTCCTGCCTGCTTGTTTGACAAGGAGTCCTTGATTTATTTCAAGTTTTGGATTTTTTTTACTTTCCAGATTGTTTATTGATTGAGAGACAAAAGGCTTTCCTATCATTTCATTTTTTTCTATATTGCGGGTTTGATTTGGGAATCGTGTTGAGAATGTGCTAATTTTCTTGGATTACGTTTTCTTCTCTTCATTATGTCTCTGAACTGATTTGAGAAAGAAAGAACTGAATCCATTTCTTTTTTTTCAGTAATTGTTCACAAGAAAATTGTTGCATTCAAAATATTTTGTTAAGAGAGAAAATTGGAAAATTTTGTAACTTTTGATTATTTAAGATTGTGTTATTCAAAAATCGAGAAATTGAGTTTCGTATCTTTTGTAGTCGAAAGAGATACCTTCTCCCTACTGTAATTAGATTTCATCGAATTAAAAAAATTGCATAATCATCTATTCTTGCATGTTATTGAGTCAAGGTCACATACGTCATCAGTTTCATTTTTGTCTCCCTTTGAGTAAACAACAACCTTTAAAAATACAACGCAATTTTAAAATTTATTAGCAACTTTTATTTTCTAGAAATTCTCTTCACCAACATTAGCTAGGATAGCGCTTTGGAATAGGTTGTAAGGCACACTCTCCAAAGCATCAAAACGTAGTATCTTGTGATAGGGAGAGTTCAAATCCACTTGCTACATTTTGTCCTGGGAAGCCCTTCTAACACAAGGGTCAATCATGAGGTCACATTATGACTGGCATAGTTACTCACCCTGTTTTTTCGGTCTTATTGTAGAGATTGCACTTATTATTGGGGGTCACTTGAGGGTATACCCACGATTATGTGTGGGAGCCTCTCGAGTTGATTTTGAGCTAGATACCCTTCTTTTGTGCGTGGATCAGACTATCGACTGTTTCCACAGGCATCATTGTTGTAATTGGTAACCTTAGTAGCCTATCTCTTTAGGGTCTTTACACGAGGTGACTGTGAAGAAACAAGTCTTCATGGTACCTAGAATCGACGTTGGCCAAACTCACTCAGGCTCCTTGAGGGTATACCCATGATTATGTGTGGGAGATTGTACCAGGGTGTAAGTCCATTAAGCAGGTTGTCAACGTAACTTTTCCACCCGCTTTATCCCAGCCCCTTCTTGTTTTGACTTCACGACGTTGGATTTCATCACCAACTAGTGACTTCGAAATAAGAAGGTTTATTTGCTTTGTTTGATTTCTAGATTTTATTAGTGAGTGTTGTTTGTTGCTCTAGTTGGCCATAGATTTGTTTCATTCTTTATTTGATGGGACCAACATCAACCCTCTCTGTTCACGTAGGATGCAATGGATACCTCTAGTAAATCCAAAATATTACGTCCCTTTGCTTCCTAACTCACCAGAGGGCTCTCTTGAGGGAGTAGTCAATAATGAAGTAGCCTCTGAGATTGGAAGTTCAAATTCTTTAGAGGGATTAAGAATTGTTTCAGATTCTTTAGAGGCATTCGAGCTTCCCGTAAATCCATTATTGAGTGTTATACAGGATCCACATTTTCTTTGGATGAAATCATTGGGTGAAATTTTTATTGAAGATCATACTCAAATACCTACTGGACCTCAGATAGAGTCTGGTGTGGACGATCCACTTTTTCAAAGTGATTCATTTAGAAGTCCTCATCAACCTATGGCATCACAAATGCCTGAGATGTCTGTTACCTATACGGTACCTTTAGAACATTTTATTGGCATAACCAATAATGTTGTCACAGTTTTAGACCAATTTTTGGTTGATTCTCACTCAATTCTTCCTCTCCAGATTGCGCACTCTACCATGGTCCCACAAGCTATGACTGTTTCTACTAGAAATGTGGTTATCACTCAATATCCTATTGGAACACCACTTCTTCTTAGACCAAATCCATCACTTCCCCCTGGGTATAATGCTTTGAATACTTCCATTGGTATTCCTGCCCAGAATCCATCAGGAGGGTCTAGACATTTTGTTCCTCCTGGGTATAATGATGCTCGTCATTTTGTTCCTACACCTACTCAGGTTCTCTCCGGGGGGCCTTACGTTCCTCCTCCACATTTGTCTGGAGGATCTAGTCATCCTGGCCCTAGTGGCTCCAATCCAGTTGGAGGCACTAGTCATTCTGTCACTTCTGGTTTACAGATTCCTGTTGGAGGCCAACCTCAAGTTGGGGGGAAACCTCAATTTGGGGGGAAACCTCAAATTAGGGGACAACCTCAAAGTGGGGGGAAACCTCAAGTTGGAGGCCATAACCCAATTTATGGACAAAGTATACTTGCATTACAATCTCAACCTTGGAATATTCCTTTCTAAGGGAATCAACAACTGCCTGGGGGGAAACATCCTCAAGTTAATTCTTTTGTACCCCCTAATTTCAGAAAATCGTATCCAGGTTCTATGAATCCTAGATGAGGTCAAAATTTTCAGTCTAATGTTCCTTTCTAGGGAAATATACCTAATCAACCAAACCCTGTTGGCTATTCGACTCAAAACTCTCCACAACCGAATCTATGAGGACTGTCTAACTATCTATAGATTGCTTACAGTCCTAGTGGTATACCTACGAGACTACCTCCTCAAAATCACCAGTTTCCTCAAGTGAACATACATTTTCCTTTTCTTGATACTTTGGATTTACCAGATTTGTCTAGGATTTTGAATGATCCTATTTTACATTCTCCTTATTGGCCCTTCATACTGACCAAATTACCATATGACATTCCTAAGTTTGACGATCGATCAGGAGAAGACCCGAATAATCACGTCATGAATTTCCATCTTTGGTGTTCGTCCAACTTGTTGATGGATGACTCTATAAGATTACAAATTTTCCAACGAAATCTTACGGGTTCGAAAACCAAAAGGTATATTGAGTTTCCATGAGGATTCTTTAATGAATTTAACACCTTAGCCATGGCATTCTTAACACATTACCAATTGCCAATTCGTTATGAGACATGGACCAAAATTTTGAGTTCTTTTAAACAATCCTGTTCCAATCATATTTCTGATCATATTCATGAGTGGAGGAGGATAAGACGCTTGATCAAAGTTCCTCTTCTTGATCAGCTATTGGCTGAGTGGTTTACCAAATCACTTATTGTTCCTATTTCCCGTGATGTTTCCATGGGTGGTTTCTTCACTGAAGAGCAAGCGATTAGTCGTGCTCAGTATTTGGATGTTGTTTATTCACAAACAAGCACACTCTATGACTTGATCCCTGATGCTCCTCGTCCATCCATGAATCCTTCCCCAACACATCCAATATCTTATCATGCTTTTGATGGTGTGATTGGCACTTTTCATGATGAGACTCAGTCTACACAAGCCAGTCATTCCAATCCCAAGTCTACTACTGCTAATGTACAAAATACTCTTGCTCCTACTCCTTCTTCCATTAAAACTTCTGAAATTAATTCGGTTCAATCTAGACCTGCCGGTAAAAATCAAAATAAAAAGAAAGGAAAGGGTAAGAATAAGGAACACAAAAATAATAATCAACAATCTGAGAAACCCAAAACACAAAATGCTGATGATAAAGATAAGCGTAAACCTCATTATCCTTTCCTTATCTGTGGTGATGATCATTACACGAAACATTGTCCACACTGTGTTGAGGTTACTACATTCCTGCAAGGGACCGGGAAACCTCCTACACCCACCATTTTTTCAAAACCTTTTCCTTCTTAGCAATAGGCCCAATTGGTCATTCATGAACAACCTTCTCCTTCTACCACATATTATGTCCTTATGTGTACTGGTGACTCCAAGAAGAACGAAGTTGCAGTCGCAAATTGAGCCAAATATTATTCTCGTTCGAAAGAGAAAGTTTATGATTTACCATCTTCGTTGGTTCAACCTCCTCCTCCAACTTCACCTCCAGAGGATCCTCTCCATCTCAAATGACCGGGCATAGATACATTTCTTCATCCTCCTCCCAAGGGCATTGTTCGAAAGTATTCATTTAATCCTCATTCACATGCTACCCAAAAATACAATATTGTAGAAGACCTTGCGCAAGAACCCTCTGTGATGTCGGCTCTGGAAGTCCTTCAAAGTTGTCCTACTCAACGGAAGACACTTTTAAAGGCTATTGGTGCAATTGACGCTACCGATACCAATTTTATAATCTTTGACTTGGAAGATCATATTCCAAGTCTTCCTCCTCAATTAGCGTTTCAGATCCAAGTTGTTGTGGAAAATAAGAATATCTGTCGAACCATTATTGATGAAGGAGCCTTGACTTGCGTTATGTCCATTACTTGTTGGAAAGCTATTGGATCTCCTACCATTACCGAGTCATACAATAATCTTAAGGCATTTAATGGTACATGGTTCAAACCTTATGATGTTCTTCCTTCGTTTTCTATTATGTTAGAAGGTAAGGCAGTCAACGTCGAGGTTGAGGTCTTTGATGCACCTCTTGATTATAACCTTCTACTTCGTCGTAGCAGGATTGATTCCATGCACACAATTGTTTCTACTCTTTTCCGAGTGTTACGTTTCCCACACCAAGGAAAAGTCGTCACTGTTGATCAACTAGCCTTCTTTAATTCTGATTCACGTACTAGCAACATACCTTTTATCTCGAAAACACCTCACGGTTATGAGAATGTTGGTGTGGGTCTTTTAAAAGATTCAACCTTGATGGGTACATTTCCTATTCCACCACCCGATATTCCTCCTCCTTTTTTTGCTTTATTAACATGATATCAACCTCTATTCGTGAAACCATAGAGTCTTATGACTCATGGATAGTACCTAGCTTTGATGAATATCTTCATTATGATGACCAAATGCCTTTAAGTCTGGTAGAATCAACTTATCAAGATATTCAATCGACAACCCATTCTCCTCCTTCTCTCTGTGATACATTTCCTGATCCATTTCACGTGATCTTTCTTACTGATGAGATGATCATGTTGGTCATGTCTATGGAAGCTACCCCATGGGACAATGAGAATCACCGTTCTATTCTCTTCCTAGAACGTGATACCATAGAGAGCTACCAACAGATTTCGACTCCATTGACCGTTGTTATTTCTTCTGTTCCTGAGTCAACACATGATGTTTTGTATGAAGGGAAATTAAGTAATATTTCACCTACCATTCCTCTCGACATATCGATTAAAACCGAAGTCTTGGAAAATGTTCATATCATTGCCTCATGTTCTATTGATGAGGTTCGCACTTATAAATCCCTTTTCCAAGAATTCCATGACGGTTTTTTCCCGGAGTTATGAAGAAATGCCTAGAATTGATCCTAATATTATTGTGCATGAGATTAAGACTTATCCAAATGCTAAAACCGTTCGACAGAGACTTCACCCAATACATCCACGTAAATCTGTTGCAATCAAGCTTGAAGTTGAGAAACTTATTAAAGATGGCTTTATCTATCCTGTGGCTTTTATCGATTGGGTATCCAATCTTGTTCTGGTAAACAAGAAACAAGGCACGATCTGCGTTTGTGTAGATTATAGGGATATAAATAAAGCTTGTCCCAAAGACAATTATACAACCCCTTTCGTTGACCAGATCGTTGACGACTGTGTCGGGAGTGAAATATTCTCCTTGATGGACGATTTCTCTGGCTATAATCAAATCAATATTTTGCCAGTAGATCAACACAAGACTGCTTTTATTTGTCCTTGGGGAAACTTTGCCTACCAGAAACTACCTTTTGGTCTAAAAAATGTTGGTGTGACTTTTTAGCGTGCTATGTATTATGATTTTAATGACATCAAGAACAATGTAAAACCCTATATAGATGATCTACCGACACATTCCATGCATCGTCAATATCACCCGACACATCTATGGGCCATTTTCCTACGCTGTCGTTATTATCGCATACATTTGAATCCACACAAATGTGTTTTTTGTGTAGAGTCCGGAAAACTTCTTGGTTTTATCATGTCTATATATGGGATTAGGGTAGACTCCCTGAAGGTTGAGGCTATTCTTAATCTACCTCATCGTTCCACTCTACGCCAGCTCCAAAGTTTGCAAGGGAAGGAAAACTTTTTACGTTGATTCATTCCAAACTACGTTGAATTAACAAAAGGATTTACTCTGCTCCTCAAGAAAGGTTACGATTTTGTATGGGACGATATTTCCAACAAATCCTTTGACACTTTGAAACTCACCTTAACCCATACACCACTACTATTTCCACCTGATTATAGCCGTGATTATTTCTTGTACTTAGCTTCTTCAGACTCTACCATTTCCATGGTTTTAGTCCAAAAGGATGATTCACATGATGAACATGTTATATACTATTTGAGTTGGAGTCTCATGACCACTGAAACCAAATATTTACATGTGGAGAAACTGGGCTTAGCAACTATTCAAGCTGTTCAACATTTTTGTCACTACATCTTATTACGCAGAACCACCATCATTTCTGATTGTAACCCCATGCACCATATCCTTACTCGACAATTTCTAGGGGGCAAGTACTCTAAATGGATAGTTATTATCCAGGAGTTTGAACGTGCAAAGTCAAAGAAGTCTTTGGTTTTTTCCGAATTGATATGTGAACTTCCCTCTACTAAGACAAAAAATGTGGCAAGGGATTCCTTACTTGAGGAATCCCTCTTTCTGATAAGTTTTGATGATGTATGGTACAGAGATATTATCATCTATCTCCAGACCCAAACTTTCTGGCTTGATATTTCTAGTACAAATCATCATCGTATATGGTATCAAGCCCGTCAATACATTATCCTTGGTGATACCCTTTACCGCCGTGGTATTGATTCCATATTTCGATGATGTCTCACCTACGATGAAGTTGAGAAAGCTTTGAATTACTGTCAATATGGAGCATGTGGCAGTCATATGTCTGAGTATTCGACCGCCCAAAATATCTTACAAGCTGGTTATTTCTAACCTTCATTGTTTAAGGATTGCATTACTGCCGTCCAAAAATTCCACGCTTGTCAAACCTATAACAATAAGATACGATCTCACCCTACTTCTCTTCACCCTGTAGTTTCCAATGGTCCATTCACTAAATGGGGCATCGAATTCATGACATGTAACCCTCACTCATCTGGGGGGCATGGATACATTATTGTAGCTATGGATTATTTCACTAAATGGGACGAGGCGATGCCCACATTTGAAAATACCTGGAAAACTGTAGAGCTATTCATATTCAATCATATCATTACTAGATTTGGTGTCCCTAAAGCCATCGTTACTGATCACGGTAGTCATTTTTTCAACTTCATGATGTATGCAATTAATGATAAGTTGGGTCTTCGACATGAAAACTCAACCCCCTATTATCCAGAGGCCAATGGCTAGGTTGAAGCAATCAACAAAGTTCTCACTACTATGATTTGACGGATGGTAGGAATTCATAAGTAAAATTGGATCATGATGTTGTTCTTAGCATTGTGGTCTTACCAGACATCTGTTAAGTCTACCACGAGATTCACGCCTTTCCAGTTAGTATATGGTATCGAAGTAATTTTTTCGATTGAATGTGAAATCCCATCTTTGAGACTAGTTTTCGAACTTCTCCCTAACATCTTAGTTGAGGAGGAACATATTTTGTATATGATGCAATTAGATGAAACCCGTTGTGATTCCGCCTTAGTTATTGAAACTCATAAGAAGCGTGTCAAAGATCAATATGAAAAGCATGTCAAACCACATGTTTTTTATGAAGGTGATCTGGTTCTTCTTTATGAGCAAGATTGTGATTTGCTAGGGGCTGGTAAATTCGATCCCATCTGGTGGGGTCCTTATATTGTGAAACGAGTATTAGAGAAAGGGGATTATGAGCTAGTATATTATGATGGAATCCCTTTGAGTGAACCCAAAAATGGGCTTTACTTGAAGAAGTACTAAGCTTAAATCATCTTTGCATGAGTGCTGTGTATTTTTATGTATCATACCTTTGTGTGCTTTTTCATTTTTGGTTCTACTTTTCGACTGCTTACCTTGCATTGTGCTTGGTTTCCATATGTCGGTGTCTTCACTACCCTACATTGTATTCTTTGATGACACTAGTTGCAGTACTCAAAACTTAGCATTTGTTGCTTGGGAAATCTATGCACCTATGGATGAATTGATCAGTCTACACAGTGTCTGCCTTGGTCATGCAACTAACAATATCATGGAATACAATGTAGTTATAGATTTGTTAACTAATGTTGTTTCACTTGGAATACATCATCTTATTGTACGAATTGATTCACAGTTGGTAGTCCTATAGTTGAGTAATGTTTATTCCATCCAGGGTCCTACTTTGTTAAGGGTATATTTATGAATTCGCCTCTTGGAACGTCATTTTGATTACATTGAATATAAACACATTCCTAGATTTCTAAATACATTAAAATATACATTGGCTAATTATGTGTTACACAAACATTTGAGACATTTATAAATTCCAATCACACTTTGTACATACAACAAGTAAGATAGTAGAAGCCTCATATTTATATAACAATAAAAGTTTACAAAAAGTGTTTTTGTCCGAAGACCAAAATATAAAAAATGTGAAGCACATGGATTCATATACAATAAATCATCAAGGATTATGCTCGCTATAACACATGATTGCTCGTGCTAATATAAAGAGTAGTTGACCGATGGATGCATAAACACCCATTGTGTGGCATTGGTAATGCCTAGGAATATCATCTATTGTGGCATTAGGGACATTCACAGTGAGTCCCTCCAGGTTTTTTTCTATGACCTCTAAATCAACAACAACTACTCCTGCTACGACACCTCTCTCCCCTCACCTCTAGATCGGGGATGAATCTAGAGGATGATAAGGTCCCACATCTGCATTATTGAAGAGCATTCAATTAGTCACCAAATAGATAAAAAAAAAACATTTTATATCATTAAAAATAACAAAAACATTATATAAACAAATTTTCCTTCTTACCTATGTCCCCCAAATGGGAACCTTTGGGAAGAGCTAAGTCTGGATCTCCACGAAAGTCTATTTCTACATATGCATAATCTTTGACCATGAGCAGCTGATTCCTTAGCCACTGGAAGAAGACAACATCATATTTGATGATGCAACCACCTCCATGTCGGGCCATTAGATCTACCCACATATTCATCCTTGGATCCTATGGAGTGGGTATACCCCACTCCATCTGTAAGCGTAGGATAGGGACCCTCTCAAGGAATAAGGATACCAAAATAGACCCATATCCAAATTGTTTTAACCCACCACTTCTGCACTTGATAAGTTGTTTCTTTATGATTTTTAGGACCCCTTCGCACCAGTTGAGGACTCAGGGCTCTATACACTCCAATGCATATTGAAAATGGCTCTGTAGAGCCATGTGGGTATCTACACTCCCTGCTATGTGAGTAATAGTATAGAGGATAGTCCGCAAATGAAAATCTCGGACATCCCTGATAGCGACGTTAACGCTATGTTTCTCGGTACCTGGAACATAATGATGACTGAATTAGTAGTTCATAGGATCACCGCCACCTATGCTACCGGTAAGTGTCACCCGTGAACCACGACAAGATAGTCCTGTCAAGAAATAGATATCCTTGATATCTATGGTGAGTGTGTGGGCGCCCACATGAAATGCCTGCTCGTTCACATCCCACATGTGAACCAAGTATTCCAGTAGTCTCAGCTGGGCTCTCATGCCCTGAATCTTGAATAATTTTAGTAGCCCACACTACTGAAGGGCCATAACTATTCCTAGGTCATTCCCGACGAAGTAATATTCTTCTTCATGCTTTCATTCGCACCATTCCAATATCTTAACCGTGGAAAACCTGCCAAGGAACCATAAGATGAGATTAGACACATTAAATCTTTCCTGTGGTTTTTTCCCTTGTTGGTTTCATCTTTTAAAATTTTGGGCTATGATCATCACAGGCCTATGCATTCACATAGTGTGGCATTGCCATACCCTACCTATAGCGTCACCTACGATGATCCTAGATTGTCGTGGTTCTCGATATAGGGCACTTGCGACGACTACAACGCATGGGTAACCCCTAAAAAATCAACTCAAAACAGATTTTTAACCAATGAAAATAAATTTTAAAACCATGCAAAGATGAAGGAGATGGAGATTACCTCTTTTGTGGAGACAATTCTTGAAATGATCGACCGTGCACTCCACAATCAATAGTTGAAAATCGAGGTGAAAAAGGGATTTGGAGCAATGTTTGGGCAAAGTTACAAATGAAATGGTAAAATGTGGTTTGTTACCTATTTTATTGACTTTTATCACTTTTCATTTGCATATTATATTATTTTTATGCTTTATCCAAAACCTAAAGTCCTAATAACTTTACAAGTGATTGATTTTTGCAGATTGAAAAGTCTAGAGGTGAAACGTTGGAATAAGGGTCCACTTTTTTGGTTTATTTTTATATATTTGTCGCATGTACAGATCCTTTTTGGTTTTTTCAGGAAAAACTCCGAGTAGAGTCTTAATTATTTTTCACGTTCATAAAACCATGAGAACGCAATCGAGTAGTCTTTTGTCATTTTTTCGAACTCGTAATGGTGACATGAAAAATGAAACTTATGGAGTATTCTTTAAGCTCTTTTCAAGATCCCTTAACATGAAAAGATGGTCGAGCGACCTTGTTCTTTTCAAACTCATAAAAGTATTTGAAGAAAACATCTGATGAGCGGTAGTTATTACTTTTTTGGTCTCGTCAGATTAATTTATGAAAAAGGACCTTATGGAGTTCTCTTTAAGTGTTTTTCAGACTCTCTAAAATTGAAAATCCCCTAAGTTTTCTCTCTTTGGAATCGTTAAACAAATATCGAAAGACCCATATGGGATCAAACCACTCCCTCTTAGGGTTCATTAAACATAATCCAAGGGACTCATCTGAAGGATGAGCTTACATCAACATGCATATGTTATCCTCCTCAAGCTTGCGTAAAAATAAAGAGGTACTTGCCAGAAATGGTGGGGGGAAATTGGGAAAGAAATGTGTCTCTGTATTTGTGTTAGTGGTAGTAATAGTCACTCTTGAACATGACACCCCCCTTCATCACTGTATCCAGGTTGGAACATCCATTTGTATCTCGTTTGACCATCCACAAGTTCATATGTTGGGTCCACCTTGGGTCAATGCCGTCAAGACCATTGTTGTGTCGTTCATATGTTCAAGAGAAGTCCAACCTAAACGAGCCTTCTATCGAGTCGGCCATCTGCAGTTATAAATTTTCTACCATGTTGACCTTCCTTGTGTTAGTTCTAAATCTGTTCATACTCTGATCTACCTCAAATCTATTACATATTTCGTGTCATTGATGGGGGATACATCAAGGCCCTCCTGTGATGAGTCTTTTCCTGTCGACTTCAACTCATTATCCGGGAACAAGACTTAGAAATAATTTAGTACCTTAGAGCCTGGATGCCTCAATGACAGGTTTCTTCACTTTCAACAGTGGGTTCACATCATTGAACCCTGATTGTGAGATTCCATCGAGTGTTCGACTTCAAATCCTTTATTCACATTCATTAGATTGTACTAGGGTACCTTGGGAGTCATTGCCATCAATGGTGATCTCCCTCGCACTTGTTAATGGTTTTCATTAATGACTGGTAATCAAGTGGTTTCTACCATGTTCGACTTCAACACCTGTAATCACATGGTTACATTCGTACTTAGATATGATGAAAATGAAGACCCTGGATCTTATCATTTTGGTCCAGGTTGCAACAGAGTATTCATGAATTTGTATTGACACATAGATCCAGTTTGTATGTCTCGTGGCTATGTCCGAATTTGAATTCTTTTACATCATAGATCCACAATGTATTTCTAGTGGATATGCTGAATCATAATGACATGGATCCATAGTGTATGTTTAGCGGCCATGACTCACTTGAAAATTATGATTAGAGTCACTTGTAGTATGATCATGGGAATGCCTACCTTAGAAATGGTATGATATTATGCAGATGCTTGTTTTTTTGTAGGTTCTTGATCGATGCACTCCTTGTTTTCGACACACACATTCTACAAAGTATTTCAGCTGTCATGAGTTCCATATTCATACTTTGGGGGGAATTCTGTTACACATTATTTTGGTCACCTTAGTGATCACCTGAAAATATGTGTTCATGTTCCCTAAAAATATTAAAAGAGACTTTCTCCATGAGAAAAGTGATTTGATTTCCTTTACCAAAATCCATATGAAGGAAGGTCATCACAACCTGCTATATGCATGGGGTAAGATGATTCCTGATCATCGCACTATACACTATACCTAGGCTGCAACATCGTCACATGATGCTTGTGCATAGGGTGCGACGATGCTTAAATCTTGGGAAAAGTCAAATTTCATGAATGTTCTAGAAGGGGATCTTCTAGAAGATGAGGTGGCCTCCGATCGGTTTGGATCTTACTCGCTTCTCTGATTTGGTGGGATCATCCTAATATCCTCATCCATCTCTCTTTCACACTATATAAAGAGGGATCTCTCATGGAAAAGGATAAGGTTTAATAGGCTAATAATTTTATGGAGAGTTCTAATTCAAATTATGCTTGAGAGCTTTGCTTTAGTTCTTCAAGTTAGATTGTGGATCTTCTTCATTCAAGGCATTGGAGCAAAGGAGTGTGTGTTGAAAAAAAGATCCATCGAAAGGGGACCTTGCAACATCAAGGCATGGGTTGTATTCTCCACTTTCTATTCACTTAATACAATAATGCATTTCTTCCCTATATAAACATTTTGGAAGAGGTGAAGATAGGCATACATGTTAATGATTGCTCCTTCAAGATCGTTTATGACCTTTTCAATGCTATCTTTGAAGCTTTGGAAACTCCTCTCATAAATATTTACCTGCTGAAGTATTTCCTCTAGTTCTCTGATCCTTGACTCATTTTCTTCATTTTTCCAACATAATATTTATATGTTGTCTACGTTGTCATTCATGAATGTGGAGCCAGCCTTAGCTGTGGAAACAGGTCTTCTCTGACATCTCTTGTGACTGGGACATGGGTAACTAGTGAGATAGGGGATCCTTCATTTACCAACACTTCCTTTACCCATTCTTGCACTATCCTATCGGTCTTACTGTCATAAGTGAAGCTCGTTAGATCCAACACTTCACTTAGATGAAATGGTTCCTAGATCCTGAGTCCTAAACTATTACCTATCAAATCCATTTCCATACCTGCAACAAATGTTCCTGGGATGTCCACCTCAATGGGACATGTGTCCTCCCTGCTGTATTATGTGTTTTTATTTTGTCTTTATTCTTCATCAATTTTTTCTATTGCTTCTTTTTCTTCTTTCTCTGCTGCTTCCCATTTCTTCATTTATTGTTCTGTTGTGACTTTTGATTTTGTTTCAACTTTAGCTATAGCTTTGTCAACTTCAAACTTTCAGTTCTTTGCGTCATTTTTATTCTTTAAAACTTTTTCTTTATCCCTCCTCTTTTTCTCTGCTGGTACTTCTTCTTCTCCCTCTACAGATCCCGAGTTTGTTGAGATCGAAATAGGGGAAATTTTCCTAGTTTTTTCTTGTTCTTCCTCTTTCCTGGCTACTTCCCTTTCCTTTTCCTCTTCTGCAATTATTCCTTTAGGCAGACCACTCATGCGAAAAATAACTTCATCATATGTCTTGGCGTTCCGGTGTACTTCTTCCTCTTCCCACAGATCTCTAGTATACTCATAAGGAATCTTGACATTATTGAAATATTCCTTGACAATACCCTTAGGATCATGTCTCTTGAATCTCTCTTCCCCAAAGTGATGGGAAAAAAGGGTATCTACCTCTTCCTGGGCTTGTATACTATTTTCATAGAAATAATTTCCAATGTACAAAGATAGTGGGGGCTAGATTGCTTTCTTCAATCTTTATAACATCCCTCCAACTCTGTGTATAATATTTTGATAAGCTACTTCCTGAAGAATGAGCTTGTTGAGTACGAATCATGGAAGTAGATGTGGTGGATTCATCGCACCATATATTCTTATGTAAGTTCCATGATCCATGAGATACCAATTCTCGATCCTTTTTATAACTGCTATGGCTCTGTCAGTCATGCATGGGGGCACAATCCAAAAGATGAAATCATATAATGGAGCAAGGAAGTGTCCGCATATCCTTTGGTACTATACATAATATTTGTGTGCCTAGAGTACTTAACAATATATGTGGATTGTGAGGTCAGCATGAAACCAACTCCATCCCATGTTAGGGTACCCATGAGCTGTACACATTATGTCGAGGAGGTACGAGGACATATGGAAGCCAGGGAATGTTCCTGGTTGGGATTGCTTTACTATGGAGATAAAAACCATGAGATTCTTGGACATTATATCTTCCCAATTGAATGAAGTCCCCACATCTGTGCAAAATTAAATCAAAGGCATGTATGATAAGGGGAATATTGTTGCATCGAGTTCCCCATATAACCTGCACAACATGGCTACCAAATATTGGTAAGGTATTTTCAAGGCACTCATGGGGTACCTAATTTTAGGTCTATATTTAAACTGTTTGTCTACCTTATACTATTTTAGGAATAAATCCTTCAGTGTATACTCAAACTCACTGATGATTTCACCATCCAATCTTTTGTTTGCCTCCTCAATGTGATAACATTTGGCTAAAAATTCCAGCCTAAAATAAGCTACGAGCTCTTTTCTTGCATTTCAAATATATCTACTGCTTATGTCGGTGTTCTTCAAAATCAAGGAGATGACATCTGAACAAGGGAAAACTATTGGATGCGCTGCTACCCTAAAGATCCCCAATTTCCTAATGTTTTAGAATGCTTGAAGCTCATATGGATCTTTAGCTTCGATGAAGAACTTTGATTTTTTGAACATGTGGTAAAATTCTCCCCATTTCAAGGTTTCTCCATCCTTTTCCATAATTACATCTGTGTCATCATATGTGGCCCCAATAATCTCTATCTCTCCTTCTTGTTGAGAACTGCCTGAGGATTTGGCTCCCGATGCCTTTCCTGCCATTTTCTTTCATGGTGACATGTTAGAAACTACCAAAAAAGATAATTTTAGGGCACATAACATGATATAACGTACCATTCAATGAAACTAAATGATTAGGAATACCATAGGAGTTATTGGGATCACTCGGAAAAAGGGAGTTGTCCTCTAAAGATGTCAGGCATTATTAAGCAACCTGGTAAAACTTGGGGAGGAAAAGTGGAGAATAGGATTTTGAAAAGAAAAATCAGAGGTCTAGAGGTTAACTTATCCAATGAAGGTAAGAGAGGTTTAAGATAAGTGTTCTGATATGAGCGAGGAGATGATTGAAAAATTTCCTATCATAGATGTTAAGAGCAACTCCTTCGATTGCATTGGAGGAGTTAGTAAGAACTCCTCCGATGAGGCCAGAGGAGTTAATCCCAACTATTTCGATAAGTCATTGAAAAAGTTTACCAAAATTATTGAACGCACAATCGATGATGTTAATTGAAACTCTTCTGATCATGTTGAAGGATTTGAGAGTAACTCCTATGATATAGTCGAAAGAGTTATACCTAAGTATTTCGATAAGTGCAGGGGAAATGTTTTTAACTCCTTTGTTCACATCAGAGGAGTCAGTAGTAACTTCTTCGATGTGGTTGGAGGAGTTGGTTTTAATATTTTCGATGGAAAGAAATCTAATTTTTTCGAGAGTGGGGGTAAGACAAGCGTTAACCCAAGAGGTTCTCTTGGAATTCTTCCTATTGCATCAGAAGGGTTACCAAGACCTCTTTCGATCTAGAGCTGAATAGATCAACAATATTATGCAAGGCTTAGGGATTAATTTGAAGATTTCATAAATGGTGTCTTCATGATGATTAATAGGGTTGACTATAAAGTGTCTCCCGACGAAAGAAAAAAAATGTGGTAAAGGTAAGAGGGTGCACAACACACTGGCTTATGCATATTTTAGATCTAACCAAGGGCATGGTGGTGGAAAAAAATTGGCCAATTGAAGCAATGAAGAAAGAAAAATAAATGAAAAGTAAGAAAATTAAAGGACCCTAACCCTAACATAAGTAAAGAAGATATTCCCTTACCTGGATCCTAGCACCACGTGGAGGTCATAGATAAGTTGCAAGCTCGAACGAAACAACTTGGGGTGCTCAGTGTTTTAGAATCTTTTCTCACTCAACCTATTTGGCAGGATAGAAATATCCTTGGACATGCTTCATTTATATAGAATGTTGGCCTTTTCGGCATTAAATGTGGCAGGTTGGGTGGTTGAGGTTGTAGATCTTGAAGACAATTTCTATGATGACCATTAGAGGAATTAAAAAGAAAAGTATTTTGATAATATCAGAAGCGATGGGAGGAACTCCTTCAATACAAATAAGAGGAGTTAAATCTAACTCCTCCGACTCTAGTCGGAGGAGTTTCCTCTAACTTATGCGATAACTTTACATATCGGAGAGGAAGAGAGTAACTCCTCTGATATGAATAAGAGGAGTTTGAAGTAACTCCTTCGATTCTTATTGGAGGATTTTTTTAAAATTTTTCGATTTAGAATGTTTGGATTTTTCTTTTTAACACCAAGTCTTCAAGTGTTTTAATTTAAATATGATTTTCTAAGGGAAACAAGGTTCTTATAAGGATCAAGTTGGAGAGAGAGAGACCAACAAGAATTTATCTTCGGCTCAAAAGATGAGGGGTTACATTTTCTAGGGATTATTCAAGATAAAAGAGAGAAAATGGAGGGTTGTAGTGCTTGTCACAACAAATGGCGACCCACTGGGTGGAGCCTTGAACCTCTCTAGAATGATGTCCACACATAATTTAGGAGGGGTTCTCTCATCATGAAAAATGATAAAAGAGAAAATATAGGTCCCATAACTTGGATTTTGAAAGAACTAAGAAGACTCAAAGAAGAGTGAGACTTTCTCAATTAACATATTGCTTTCAAATTGATTTCTATTCATATGATAAATGGATAGAAATGAACATGTAGGAATTATAACAGGAATGAAACATCAAGAATGTTGAGAATACAAGTTATAGTACATTTCTCTGGTGTTTCTTTGCTGCTAGTGAGCGTCCATATTCCTAAAAAAGTCACCCCAATGTCACAAGCCTTTCTCCCCTTCCAGTGAGCGTCCATAACCCCGATGAAGATACTTGCATGTACCATGTGAGATGTAAAGCCTTTCCCCAAGACTTTACCTTTTATAATATTTGATTCTCTTTTGTTTAGAGAGATATGTGGATAGGGGGATTCCAGTTAACCTTTAAAAGGCACTAGGGATGACACCTGTGATGGTGAGATCTGCTAACTTGATTATGGATGAGAAAAATTCTTGAGTTTCTATTCTTGATATACTACGTACATTTCATCTAGATTATTTTCGTTCAGCTCATATAACATAGAAACCTGTTGTTGAGTGAAGTTCCTTGGCTATATGTTTCTCTCTAGTGTCTTTTCATATTGATAAGCTATGTTCCTCCACCATATTCTAACTCGTGATAGTGCGCAATGGGCTTACATGTCTTGGGAAATATGTGGATTTAACATCATGTCACATAGATATTTAGGCTATCTGCACCATATGTGCTACGTTTATACATGTGACTAGTGCTGAGTTATGGGGGCTTCAAAATCACCAAGGCAGTTATTAAGAAGGATAAAATGAACTGACCAAAACATGCTAAGAAACAAAAAGAACTTAAGAAAACCAACCTAACTGAAAGAAAAATAAAAAACAAGATTTTATTTATGTACAAGTGATCAACAACCTCAATGGCTAACTGATGTAGTGTTTGAGTATTTGTCCGTTAACAAGGAGAGAGTCAATTCCCCCCTAAAGGTTCTGTAATTGAAAAGTGCCTTGGCAAATTTTTTCTTTAATGAGGTAGGGACCAAGCATAAGCTGTTGGAACTTTGAATGTTTCCCTTTATCTTCATGTGGCTTGTCCCAATTTAGAACTCGGTCTCCAACTTGGAACTCTTTCTCACCAGAATAATTCTTATCAAACCATTTTTTTACTGTCTGTTTGTGAGTTTCAAACTTGCTTTTGGTTTTATCACGTATTTATTCGAGGAATTCTCTTCCCTAAGACTGTTGTGTGATTTGGAGGGAAGGAAGATAGATATTTGAGGATAAAACAACTTCTTTCCCGTAAACAAGGAAATAAGGGGAAGTTCCTATGGAAGCTTTAGGAGTGACATAGTCAACCCATAAAGAATTCTGTAAAGCATTGTGCCAATTTCTACAGTGGTCAACTACGGTTCTCTTGAGGATACAAATGATGTTCTTGTTTGTAGATTCTGCTAGACCATTACCTTGGGGGTAGTATTTTTTCGAGTATTTTAAAATTATTCCCTTTTCTAATGAAAAATCAGATAAATTCAAGGATGAGAAGTAAGTATCATTATCAAACACTAAAGTGTTAGGGATTCCAAACCTTGTGATGACGTGTTGTTCAAGAAAATTGCTTACTAGCTCTTCATTCACTTTGATTAAATGGATTGCTTCAATCCAATGTGTGAAATAATCAATAGTGGTAAGAATATACCTGTGTTGTTTGGAAGAATGAGGATTTATCTCACCAATGATGTCTAGCCTCCATTGTTCGAAAGGTTCTTCTACAACTACAGGTTGGAGAAGAATAACATCTTTGCATTCCCTTCCCACAACTGACATGCTTGGAAACTCCTTTAGTATGCATGAGAATATTTGAATAGTGTGGGATGATAGTACCCTTATCTCAACACTTTTTGGGATGTTTTTTCTCTCAAAAAATGACCACCAGATGGTCCATCATGCATATCTTTCAGAACATTATCAACATCTTGTTTTTCAAGGCATCTAAATAATACTCCATCATAATTATTTCTGAAAAATATGTCGTGTAATAACTGATACTGTGAGAATTTCATCCGTATTTCCCTCTTCTTCTTAGCATTGAGGTGATCTGGAGAAGTTTCATGTTGTAAGTAATATTTTCGGTCATCGTAATGTGATCCTTCAATGGCTAGGACAAATGGAACTTGTTGAGTATACATTGTAGGTTCATATTACCAACCATCCTCTTCTTTTTCTTCATCATCAGCTCCTTGTGCCACTAACTTACATAATCCTTGACCTTTCACAATAACAACTGGTTTGAATTCTAGGTCATACTCTTGTAGAGTTTTCATCCAATTCCATCATCTTTCACCCAATTCTTTTTGAATGAATAGAGACCTTACTTCCAGGTGTGGGACATTGACTTTAGTATGATTTTTTAGGATATAAGTTCTGAACTGTTTGATGGATTTATGGACAAAAAAAGATGGCTTATCCACCAGAGGATAATTCAGTTCAACACCTTGTAACCCAGTGCTCATAAACACGACATGGTATTCACCCCCTTTTTCATATTTTTGTCTGAGAACTGTTGCTAAAGAACGATTGGATGCGAATGTATACAACAAAAAATCTTTGGAGAAATATGGACTACGCAGAGATGGAGCAGTGGCTATATCAACTTTAATATTTTCGAATGCTTCTTTCTCCAACGATGTCCACTTAAACTGAACATCCTTTTTAATCATTCTTTGAAGTGGTTTTACAATCTATGCAAAATATGGAACAAATCTTCTTACAAAGTTGATTCTTCCAAAGAATGATTGCTTAGAATTCTTGTTGTGTGGTGGTGGAATTTGCAGAATAGCCTTAGTTCTTTCTGGGTCCACTGAAATTACGTCTTTAGAAATGACGTGTGCTAAAAAACTTCCTTCTGAAACAAAAAATACATTCTTCTTGGGGTTTAGAGAAATCCCATATTTTTTGCATTGTTCAAAAATCCGTTTCAGATGCTTCAAATGGTCTTCCCATTTTTTTGAATAAAGTGTAACATCATCTAGGTAGACTACTATGCTTTGACCGATTAATCCTTTAAAATCTATATCCATTACCTTTTGAAAGGTAGCTCCTGCATTGATTAAAACGAAGGGCATCTATATGTAAGCATAAGTTCCCCAGTTGGTTCGGAAGGTGGTTTTCAATCGATATTGTTCCACCACAAGAGCCTGATTATATCCTGAAAACCTATCTAATAAATAAAATAGTTCAGATCCAGAGACAAGTTGTAGGATTTGTTCCATTGGGGGAACTAGGTAATTATCTTTGTCAGAAGCATGATTAAGATTTCTGAAGTCTATACAAATCTTGATTTCTCCCGACTTATTTCTTACGGGCACCATATTGGACACCCAAGTTGAATGTCTAACTTTGAAAATGATTTGGGCATCCAATAACATTTTTAGTTCCTTCTGTATAAGGGGTTCGAGAGTAGGATGTATCTTTATAATATTTTGCTGGAATGAATTGATACCTACATTGATGGGACTCACATATTGTATTATACATGTGTCGTATGTTTTCAAATCATTATGCGTCCATGAAAAAACATCTCGATACTTCTTAAAGAACTCTGTGAAAGTGTGTTTTTTCATATATGAACAACAAGTGCCCATATTAACATATTTAGGCTTCTCAGATGTTCCCAAATTGACCAAAATCTACATCATAGTAGAACTGTTGGTATTTGGATTGGCTAGCCTCCTGAACTTGGATTGTAAATCAAATAATTTTTCAAGAGTCAAAACGTTCGTCAGAACACAATTTGTCTTTACCTTGTTAGTCTCTTCTCGATAAGTTTGTAACTCTTGTTGATGTACCTCATCATCAATCATTGAATCGTGGAATGTGTTTGAATTAGTAAGAAAGTTGATAATCTGCGAGTCGCTATCAAATACTCTCCAACTCATGATATTTTACGGTATGGAGGACCTGGACATCATTTCAATCGAAAAACCATCATCAGGGGGCATAAATCTAGATGTTGCATTGGCCAATATATGGACATCTATAGTTTGATCATGAGTTATAGAAGAAATATTAAATGCATCAAACGAATAAAGAAGATTCCATACATCTTGCTGGTAATAATTTAGATGCAGAGACAGACAATGGATAATGTCTCTTACCTGTCAAACAATGATTTCAGAATCACCAAACACCTTAAGATACTTGACCTGAAGATCAATGGTTTTTTTAAGTCCCTGAACTAAGGGTTCGTATTCAGCGGTGTTGTTGGTACATTCAAACTCTAAGTGAAATGATATTAGCATTTTTCCTTGACTAAGATTGATTATAATACATTCTACTTTGACTCCATCCTATCTTTTAGAGCCATCGAAGAACATAGTCCACATGTCAGGAAGTTTGGTCTTGTTAGTTGAACTAAATCCTAAGTTAGTTAGTACTGAACATGTGCTATTATGGATTCGTGGGTGAAGTCCTAATTGTAATTATGATGGTATCTCATATGTTTGTGCTTCATAACAACCGTAACCAGTTTCAAAAAATTAATTACCCAAAATTCTATGGTCAAAGATTATGGGCTCGTTCTTACCTTCCAACTCCGTCACTGTGTAATTCATGTGTGCCTCACTATTTACACATATTTGATTGGATTTTCCTTTATCAGGAATCCATATATGAGACCAATTAGTATAGAAATAACCTTGAAGTTTGGTTGACCAATCTCTACTCATGAGAAAACTGTAGCTCTCTGGTATGTTTACAACAACTATATCTATAGTCTGATGAACCCTGGGGTCATATGATAACTTGATTAAGACATATTTGAGTTCACCTTTCACTTTAACATCTCTCTTGTCTAACTGTATGATCATGGTTTTCGTTATTTGTGGAACAACATTTATTTTTTGGCAAATGAAAAAAGGCATGATATTGGAAGAGGCACTTGAATATGCTAAATAATTGTGTACATTGAAATTAAATTTTTTATATGTGAGCATAAAAGGTGGTACTTGATATTTTTAAAAGGTGCCTATGCTTGTTGCATTTATAGATGCTGCTATCTCCACTTTGTGTATCTCCTGTGCATCACTTTCGAGGATGAGGATCTTAGTAGCAACAACAGTTCCTTTCTGAGTATCGTGAGGCTTGAAAGCACCACACATGATCTCACACTGCTGTGTTAAATAATATATGTAGAACATGGAAATATTAGCTTTTGTTTTCTTCAATTCCTCAATTAAATTATAGTCAAGGTTGTTGATAGCATGACCAAATTTTTTCTCAACTATTTTTTCATTATCTGTTGTCAAGTTAATCTTACTATCATTCCCTGTTGAGCCAAATGTTCTTGGTTGATCTTTGTTTTCTAAGATGGGTTTTCCATTTTTATTATTAGTTTTCCCTGGGGTCGCGCAATTTGTTTTTGGGAGGACAAGGGGTGGTGTTATTTTCCTAAGAGGGATGTTATCTTCTTTGGAAGAAGGAGTGTTAGGTACTGGGCATTTTCTATGTAATTTATAACCTTTTGGAGCAACAACTTTGACAACCTGTGTATCTCCAACAAGGATTTCCTCAATATTCTCATCGTATAATTCTTGTCCCAAAAGGGCATATCATATTTTGGAGGAGATTCATCAGTAAAATCAACAGGATCTTGTGCATGGCTTTCATCATCCAAACTCTGTTGATCTAGCAACTAGTTTATCACTAGGGTCATAGAGTTGACCCATTGAGGGCATGTTCATTATGGGAAATTATGCTAATGATAATAACAAAAATTATCATTACTAAAGTTATCTAAGTTGAAAGCCATGTGTGGTGGTTCAAGTGGTTGTGGTGGGTTATCCTATTTCTTAAAGAATGGGAGGAAATTCCATGGATTCGATGATCCTTCACCGACATTATTTTTAAGGTCCACAACTTCATTAGATAACTTCTTAACCATTTTGACTATATTATCAATGTACTTTGACTCCCTGTCATGTGGTTTAACTAATAGCAATGGTTTCTTTCCACCTGACTTAATTTCCTCATAACGTGGATGTTGATCATATGCAAATAAATCTCTTTCCACAATTTGAGCTTCATCAATGTTGAGTGCTAATGTGTTTCTGTTAACTCATTTTACAAACATCCCTATGGAAGGGGTTAATGAAGATGTGTAATATTCAATAGCTAATGACTGATATGGATGTACATCACAAGGAAACCTGATTAAGACATTAAGAATATTTGGTTAAAGTCCTTTACTCTTTCTCTCTTGTCCATTTTGATAGCCCCTAATTCATTATGTAAAGACACATTTGTTTTTCTTTCTAGAAATTTTCTCATAAAGATCCTTTCGAAACTGTCCCAATCAGTAAGAGACCAGACAAGTAAGTTGAAATACCAAGTAGAGGCTTTTCTAGAAAAAGTGTAAGGAAATAGCCTACACACTATGTTGTCATGTTCGACACCTAGAAGATGTATGGCTAAAAAGAAATTATTCACATGATATTCTTGGGATTCAGGTTTGTCTAGGTCAAATTTTGGGAGGAGCTTATCAAATTTCCTTGGAATTTTGTGCAGTTTTCGAGCCATATTGAGAGCTCCTTGGGCCCTCCATTGAGGTATAACTTCTTTGTGGTTCCTGTTTTCTCCCATTAATTGTTTTATGGTAATTTTTGGTTGTTCACCTTTGAATTCTTCTTCAGGTTCAATAAGGAAACATGTGGCCCTGCTCAAAGGTACTGGAACTTGTAAAACAGTTTCAATATGGTCGTCTATAGAGTTAACATAAAAATTGGGATCTGTGCTAGGATGTTCTACACAAGTTGCTTTATTCCTAGAGAGATTATAGGTTGTAGGTATTTTTCCAAGTATCTTTGTGTAAGCACGTGCAATTCTATGGGTTTCATGAAGCTCTTCCCGTGGTATGCGAAACAACGTTTTAGTATGTATATTAGGACTACCAGACGCACTTTCGAAATTAGGCTTTGATTCCTTGTAGATAAATTCTTGTTTAGACGCGACTCGAGGAAACAAGGTGGGTTGGGGGTCGAGATTACTTGTTGAAGACTGATTTCGGTTACTGTTTAACTCATAAAATATGGCCCTCCTTCTAGTGCCAATTCTGTTGATGGGTTCAAATTTTCCCGAAAACCACAAAGGGATTCTCCCCGGTACATAGTCCCAACTAGACTATACACCATTTGGATTAGGAGGCCCATCCAGAATATGGTCCGACTACCATTGTTACTATTTTTAAGGGGTTTTGGCCGATTGCGGACCAGTTTTTTGATGAGGGTGGATGATGGGTGGATATGCAATGTAAATATGTATATGAAGGCTATGTATGCAATTCAACCTAAATTAACACTAAACTACTTTAACCTATCCTAGCTAGGAGCATACTAAAGTGAACAATGAGCTGTAAGTTGAAACCAAATCCCACACTACTTCTAGACAAATAACTGATATAAAAGAGAAAGATTAGAAACAAGTGTATACAAATACGTATAACTAGATTATTCTAGATTACAATAATGCATACCTTTACAACCCACAAATCTCAAGGAATTGAGATATTTAAAGAAATACTCTATTTTGAAGAATAACACAGATTGTATAAGAATTAGTCTACAACAACATATCATTCTTAAAATCCATAGGAACAATGTTCATATTCACTAGAATTAGTTTTTAGCTCATATTTTTTCATACACAAGGATTCCTTCTATAACAACTATCCCTGAGGGCTTCTCAATATTCATTAACAAAGTATAAGTCCTTGAATTAGTTCTCGAGTCTATACATTGCTTGAAAAGCCAAAAAAAATTCCTTTACAAATGGGGTTCTATTCTATTTTATACAAATGTTTAGTAACCCCTATGTGACTCTTCATCTTCTTCTTGGAGGAGAAGTTACAAAATTGGTTCACCTTCTCATTCCTAATGACAAGTGTACATAATGGGAGGAAATTGGGATTGGTTAGGAAAAGGAGAAAACAAAAGACAAGTATTTTTTCCTCTTATTATGGATTTTTGTTGCTAAAGTAGGCCGTCCAAAATTCCAACTGATTATATAGTGATTCAATCCTTATATATGTCATATGTTTTGATGTTGCGTTGATCAACACGATATTGTCTTAGAGAGTGCCCATATCCTTTTCTAGTTTCATCATGAAAGTTTGTACCATGGTATGAATATTTGTTAGATGTATCAAGTGTTGATCAATGAGATCCATGGAGATGAAGGTAGCTTCTTCAAATACTTCATTCACGTGATTGGTGATTTTATGTAGTGAATTCACTAGTTCTTCTGTCACTAGGTTCTTCCTAAGTTCATCTAATCTTGGGAGCCAACCATTCATGATTAGTTCCTGGGAAAATTTGTGGATCCTCAAGCATATTGCCATGTATTTGGTGAATTCTCTATCAAACTTTTGTCCTATCTATTGGCAATGATCTAGTGCATATAAGTTTGTCTTTCTCTCCATTTTTGATGGCTGATAAAAATCAGGTGGTGTGTCAGGATTCTCTTCTATGCATTTGTCTATGTCAGATACTCCTTCATGAGTGGTGTTGTATTGTGATAGCTTCATTTGTACGTGATTATTTTTCTCAATGACCATTGCAAATGTATTTTTGAAGAGGTGCATATGGGCATACATCTCAATTATAACTACTTTAATCTCATTTTTGACCTTTTTGGTAGTGTCTTTGAAGCTTTGGATAATCCTCTCATCAATCTTTACCTGTTGAAGTCTTTCCTCTAGTTCTTTGATCCTTGAATCCTTTTATTCATTTTGCCAGAATAATATTTGTATGTTGTCTACATTGGCATTCATAATGTAGAGCCAGTCTTAGCTATGGAAACAAGGTCTTCTCTGACATCTTCTGTGACTGGGACATGGGTAACTACTGAGATAGGGGCTCCTTCAGTTACCGACACTTTTTTTACCCGTTCATGCATGATCCTACTGGTGTTATCATCATAAGTGAAGCTCCTTAGATCCAACAATTTGCTTGGCTGAAATGGCTCCCAGATCCTGAGTCCTAAACTGCTTCCTGTCAAATCCATTTCTATACCTAAAACAAATGTTCCTGGGATGTCCACCTCCATGGGACGCGTGTCGTCCCTATTGTATTCTGTGTTTTTTTTTTTGTATTCTTCATTAGCTTTGTCTACTTCTTCTTTTCTTTCTTTTTGCTTGCTCTGTGGCTTCCCATTCCTTCATTTCTTGTTCTACTGCCACTTTTGCTTCTGCTTCAGCTTTATCTCTAGCTTTGTAAGCTTCAATCTTTCACTTCCTCATGTCATTTTTCTTCCTTAAAACCTTTTCTTTATCCCTCCTCTTTTTATCTGCTGGTACTTCTTCTTCTCCCTCTACAGATATCGAGTTTTTTGAGATGGAAATAGGGGAAATGTGCCCAGTTTCTTCTTGTTCTGCCTCTTTCTTGGTTGCTTCCCTTTCCTTTTCCTCATTTTCAATTATTCCTTTCGTCTTGCCACACATGTTGAAAATAAATTCATATATGTCATGGAATTCCGGTGTACTTCATCCTCTTCCCACATATCTGTAGTATACTCATAATTATAAGGCAACCGACATTATTGAATTGTTCCTTGAAAATACCCTTAAGATCTTGTCTCCTGAATCTCTCTTCCCCAAAGTGATAGGAAACAAGGGTATCTACGTCTGCGTGGGCTTGTCTAGTATTTTCATAGAAATAATTGCCAATGTACAAAGGTAGTGGGGGCCAGATTGCTTTCTTCAATCTATATAGTATCCCTCCAACTTCATGTATAATAGTTTGATATGATACTTCCTAAAGGACAATCTTGTCGGGTATGAATCATGGACGTAGATGTGGTGGATTCATCGTTCCATATATTCTTATGTAAGTTCCATGGTACATGAGAGACCAATTCCCTATCCATATTATAAATTCTATGGCTATGTAGGTCATGCACATGGGCATGGTGCAAAATATGAACTCATATAATGGAACAAGGAAGTGTTTTCATATCCTTTGGTACTATACACGATATTTGTGCTCCTAGAGTAGTTACAATATATGTGGATTGCAGGGTCATCAAAAAACCAACTCCGTCCCATGTTAGGTACCTGTGAGTTATACACATATTGTTGACGAGGTACGAGGACATATGGAAGCCAGGGAATGTTCCTGGTTGGGATTTGTTTACTGTGGAGATAACAACCATGATATTCTCAGATAATATGTCTAACCAATTGAATGAAGTCCCCACATCTATGCATAAATAAATCAAAGGAATGTACAATAAGGGGAATAGTCTTGCGTCTGGTTCCCCATATAACCTGCACAACATGGATACAAAATATTCTTAGGGTCTTCTCAAGGCACTCGTGGGGTACCAAATTTTAGGTCTGTATTTAAACTGCTTGTCTGCCTTATACCATTTGGGGAAAAATCCTTTGGTGTATGCTCAAACTCACTGAGGAGTTCACCATCCAATATTTTTCTTCCCTCCTCAATGTGATAACATTTGGCTAAAAACTCCAAAACTCCAACCGAAAAGAAGCTATGGGATTTTTTCTTGCGTTGCAGGCATATCTACTTCTAATGTCAGTGTTCTTCAAAATCCAAGAGATGGCATATGCATAAGGGAAAACTATTGGATGTGATGCTACCCTGAGGATCCCTAATTTCCTAATGTTCCTGAACACTTGAAGCTCATTTGGATCTTCAACTTCGGTGGAGAAATTTATTTTTTGAACATGTGGTAAAATTCTCCCCATTTCAAGGTTTGTCCATCCTTTTCCAGAAGTCCATTCGTGTCATCATATGTGGCCCCAATAAAATCTATCTCTCCTTCTTGTTGGGAATTTCCAGAGGCTTCAGCTCCTGATGCCTTTCCTATCATTTTATTTCCTGGTGACATGTTAGAGCCTGCCAAAAAAGATAAGTTTAGGGCACATAAAAAGATATAAAGTACCATTCAATGCAACTAAATTATTATGAATACCAAAGGAGTTATTGGTATCACTCGGAAAAAGAGAGCCATCCTTTGAAAATTTCAGGATAATGTTAGGCATTCTTAAGAAACTTGGTAAAACTTGGGGAGGAAAGGTGGAGAATAGGATTTTGAAAAGAAAATTCATAGGTCTAGAGGTTAAATTCTCCAATCAAGGTCAGAGAGGTTTAAGCTAAGTGTTCTGATACAAACATGGTGATGGTTTAAAAAGTTCCATTCAGAGATGTTAAGAACAAATCCCCTGATTGCATCATAGGAGTTAGTAAGAACTCCTTCGTTGAGGTCATAGGAGTTAATCCAAACTATTCCAAGAAGTCATAAATTTTTTTTACCAAAAATATTGAACACACAATCGACGATGTTAATTGAAACTCTTCCGATCATATCGGAGGAGTTGAGAGTAACTCCTAGGATATGGTCGAAAGAGTTATATCTAAGTATTTTGATAAGTGTCTGGGTAATGTTTGTAATTCCTTCGATCGTATCGGAGGAGTTAGTAGTAACTTCTTCGATGTGTTCAGAGGAGTTGGTTGTAATATTTTTGATGGAAAGAACTCTAAGTTTTTCGAGAGTGAGGGTAAGATGAGCATTAACCCGTGAGGTTTTCTTGGAATTATTCCGATCACATCATAAGGGTTACCAAGACATATTTCGATCTATATTTGCATGGATTATCAAGAGTACGCAAGGCTTAGGGATTCATTCTAATATAACATAAATGGTGTCTTCATGATGATTATTATGGTCAAGTAGAAAGTGTTTCCCAACGAAAGAAAAAAATGTGGTAAAGGTAAGAGGGTGCACAATGCATTGACATATGCGGATTGTAGAGCTAACAAAGGGCATGGTGGCGGGAAATAACTATCCGATTGAAGCAATGAAGAAATAAAAAGAAACAAAAAGTAAGAAAATGAAAGGAAACCTAAACCTAACCCAAAAATAAGAAAAGTAGAGATTCCCTTACCTGGATCCTAGTGCCATACGTACGTCATAGATAAGTTGCAAACTTGAAAAAAATGACTTGGGGCATTCAATGTTTTAGAATCTTTTCTTACTCGATCTATTTTGAAGGATAGAAATAACCTTGGACATGTTCCATTTATATATAATGTTTTCATTTTTGGCATTAAATGCAGGCAGGTTGGGTGGTTGAGGTCGGAGATCTTGAAGACAATTTCTCTGATGACCATCAGAGGAATTAAAGAAAAGTCTTCCGATAATATCATAAGTGATGGGAGGAAATCCTCTGATACAAATATGAGGAGTTAAAGCTAACTCCTCTGACTTGTATCAGAGGAGTTTCCTCTAACTTGTGTGATAATATTACATATCGACAAGGAAGAGAGTAACTCCTCTGATATGAATTAGAGGAGTTTGAAGTAACTCCTCTGATATGAATTAGAGGAGTTTGAAGTAACTCCTCTGATTCTTATCGGAGGAGTTTTTATTACATTTTCCGATTTAGGTAGTTTGGATTTTTTTTTTAACACCAAGTCTTCAAGTGTTTTTTTTAAAGATGATTTTAGAAAGGAAACAAGGGTCTTCTAAGGATCAAGTTGGAGAGAGAGAGAGAGAGAGACCAAAAATAATTTCTCTTAGGTTCATAATATGAATGGATCCATTTTCTAGGGATTATGCAAGATAAAAGAGAGAAAATGGAGGGTTGTAGTGCCTGTCACAACATGCACACTTGTAATTATTTCTTCCTAAGTGTATTCCTTGATTCCTCATCCATTTGGATTAAAATATCCATCCTATCCCTTCTGAAAATTCCTTCTTTCCCTCCTCAAGTTTCTATTGTGTGATGTTGAGGCACTCTTGGGGGGACATATAAAAGATGGAGACTATGGTATCAAGAAAGTTCATGTGAACAGGTCCCCCATTATTATTCCTTGAGAATTCATGTTCCTAGTGGGGGTCCCTACAACGTAGACACTAGGGAGTCTCTTCTTGATCTATAATGTTAGAAGGATCTAGAGTATTAGGGACTCTTTTATCATTTGGGGGACTAGGTTTCCATGCTTGGCCTTTTCTTTTGGAGTGGCCCTTAAAATGAGGCATAATTTATTAATATTGCACCCTCTCTAGGTTAGTGATCTTGTTCATAATTAGGGTTTGATTTTGGGTAAGGCCATTTATTGCTTCTTCAATCCTTTGTTCCCGTGGAGCACTATCTCTTAGGTAGGACCAATAGTATGCAATGTTCTTGGTTTTATTTTAGCCTTGGTCTTTGGGGCGTAGAAATGTTCCACCTTATACGATGAAAGCTTAGCCTCAATCCTAGAAACCAATTCTTGGGCCTCTTCAAGGGTATTTAGAAGATTTTCCTTAAGTATGAACCCAAAATGTACCGGGAAGGCATTGGTGTAGAGGGATAGGAGATGTTCTTTTTTGGGGTGAATATTGTTAGGTATTTGTTGGAGAAACTTCTCAAACTTGACATCGAACTCTTTGGCAATTTTATTCTCTTTTTGTTTCATTTTAATAAGTCGCAACAACAAGATGTTAGGATCTTCTTTAGTACCTCATATTTTAAAAAAGGTCTCTTCAAAATCATCCTAGGTATTAATACTCTTTCTGGGGAGACTATTGTACCATCTCCTATTGTCATAAAAAAAAGTGGAGGAAAAGGGTTTCATCACTACGTCTTCAACATCATCACTCATGGGATTAAGTTAGAAGAAGGACCAAAAGTTATCCAAATGCTCTTAAAAAATAATCTCATCATTACCATAAAACTTGCACAACTATTTTTCAAACTTCATAGGCATGTTATGAGGGTACCCATGCATTGTAGACATGTCCAAGGGTTTGAAGATATTGTATACCCATTTCCTTTGAGACATTGAATATAAAGGAAGGTTTCCACCAAGCAAATATTTAATCACATGAAAGTTGTGAAGAAGCCTTCTCTTTTAAGTCTTAGGAGGGTTAAAATACCTCCTCGAGCTTTGTGGATTTTCCATCTGGTCCCTCTAGGATCATTAAAGGAAGGTGAGGTATCTACCCTTATTGGATTTTCCAGGTAAACTTTGAGATAAGGGATTCTGGATAAGTTTACCAAAATATTTTGTATGGAGAATGACTAAATCCTCCCATACAAGGATGACAAAATGTTATCACAAGATTTGTACTTGTGCAAATCCCTCCACAACATCCCCAAATATTGTGTAACTATGGAATAATATACCATTTTCACCTAAGTAGAGACTTACCTCATTTTATTGATGGAAGAGGTCCACCACAAGGGAGGCTTCCATGGTGACCTCAAGGGATCAAATAAAAAGATTAAGCCAAGCCTACCGCCCCCCTCTCTTGATCACTTGTTAGTTAGGTCTAGGTCTAGGAGATGGATAAAGGATAATGAAACAATTGTTGTACATGTACGAGACAATAAAAAACTTGCAACATATATAGACAATTATCAAGTTGTAGAGTGCAAAAATATCCCTTTAGACACTAGAAAAAAATGAATTCTATGGCTGTTTCAAATTAAAACAATAAACTAAATTTACAAAAACAGTTATAATTTTGCAAAAAATGAAAAATAAAGTTCTCCGAAATGTAGCAATTCACCATGAAAAGTAAGCATACATCAAGTTGATTATTGTCCAATTGCTAGAAGTAATTTCTGAACAAGTTAATCCACTTATAAATGGATGTATGAACAATTTTATCTAGTTTTAAGTGGCTATGGCAAACGTTTATAGTAGGAGCAATAAATACTTAAATATTTCCAGACTTAGGGTTAGCAATGTTAGTAGGATTTTCTAGAGAGTGAGAAAATTTATTTTAATAACTACTTTAACCATAATAACACTTCTATATTAGTGTCGTTGTCCTCTATGGCTCATGGAGTCTCAAATGCATTAGCTTGAAGATTGAACTAGGTAAAAGAAGAGAGGTAAAGTCTAAACCCTAAGGTACAAACACACTTGAGCCTTAGGTATTAGACTTTGAGGAACAAGGTACCTAGGGTGAAAACCCACTTGGGCCCTAGGTGTCATTTTTTTCCATTTCTCTAGCTTCACTTAGTTAAAGGATCAAAGTCTAGGTTTAAAACTCTAAAGTGCAAGCACTTTTGGGCCTTAGGATTTTAACCCTATCAAGGATGCTTCACAAACTTGGAAAATAAATACTTTGTAAGGAAGATAAACATTTATGTCTTCCTCTTAGGGTTTCAAAAAAGCAAGAATACTTGCAACAAGATAGTAATTCAACCTTTAGCATTAACAAAAGAGACAAATTGCAGAAATTATTTCTTCCAAGAATCAAGAGTATCAAAACCCTAATTGTAGAAATTATCCATCCAAGAGAGAAATAACATCCACAAAAGTTCTCCACAAGTCTAGCACATCATAGAGAAAGAGCCAAAGAGGCTAAAATAGAAAAAAGTTTAAAGATTTTACCCCACACAAGTGTGAGGGAAGTGCTGATTTGAAATGACATAGTGCTAGCTTATTTATATGAGGAAACACCTAGTTCTTTGTCCACAAAACAAGTCAAATGATAATAATAAGTGGGATCGACCCTTGAAGTAGCCTCTACAAAATGATTAAATGCAAATAAAACATCATAAATGCCACACGTGTGGTGACGTCAATCCTCCAAAGGCTAGGAGAGGGCCTACAAAGGTCACGTGGAAACATCTCAAGGTGAAATAATGGGAAAGGGTGCACCTCATCGTCCATGATCATGCTCTATCATCAGTGATGCACAAAATGTAATAAAACCATATCATGATAAAACCCTAGAATGTGATGTCATCAATAGAAAGAGGCCAACGTCAAGGGTGCAGGGTGATGCATCCAATGTTGAAGAGCCTGCATCTCATCTCTGCATGGTGTGTAGCTGTCAGCTACTGCAACATCCTCCATCAAGTGAGTAATAATCCTTGGGGGTACACTACCCAACATGTGGGATTTCATCCCATCTATGTGCCATCATGACCAAATATGGTAAAACCAAGCCAATCTGTCCATCATCCAAGGTTTAGAGGATGTGAGAGCTCATGTGAGGAAGGTTTAGGGGATTTGAGGAAGGTGGAAAGTCACTGGATGAATCATTTCTCTGCATCACATGTGCCAAAGTCCTTCAATAAAGGCACAACATCTTGGGTGAAATCCTATCACGTCCCTCAAAGAACCATGTTAGGGCCTTTCAAAACAAAGTAGAATATAAGAAAAGGTGATTTTTTTTTCATAAGAGACACTAGTCCTTGAATCATGCAAAGTAAGTTGTTACTTAATATATAAGTCATGTAAACAATTCACCTTAGTATCCCCTTCAAGCATCACACCGAACTTGGACTCCATGTGATTTGGGAAATTTGAATATGGGAGGGCCTTCATCCAACCCTATTATGTGTTCCAAACAATAAAGTGAAAGAAAATACCCAGGTAGAGGGATAGGTCTTGAGGGAAACAATCAAATAAAGAAGGCCTTCAAGAGTAAGTGTGATAGTGGTATGAATTTGGGATTACTTCATGTCTTATGGTGTCATTAAATCCATTTCTTTGAGAACATTTTTAGAGGGATAATTTGCTGCTTAAGATACCCTTTCCTTGGTACATTTTGCATTTTGAACCCTTTAATTTCCTTTTGATACCCATTTCTTTATTTTGCAAGCCCCCTTTACAAGTTTCAAGCTTTTATTCTTTCATTTTCTAACTGGGCTATGGTCATGTTATAATTGTGCAATCAATTCATTAGGACCAGGGGCGATTACCATTAGAGGGGGTAGAGCTCAATCTTTCCTATGGATTTTATAGGTGGCCTTTATCATTTTTACATATTATGTACATAACTATTGCATCAACCTCTGAGCCTTCATCACCTTCTTCTCATGAGATAATGGACCATGTCCCATTACCAAATTTTAGTACACTGTGATAGGATATAGGATGGAAAGTTTCAAGTATGGCGGGGAACAAAACATTACTCTTGTAAGCCCCCCAGTAGTACCCCTTTCCTTGGGACGTGACAACATAGGAATAGGGAAAAAAAGATGACCACCAAGGTGAAACAATGAAACAAACACAAATTCCCAAGTCAGTGATCCATTATCCAAATTCAACTAATGATCCTCATCGACATGCCCAACAAATTAAGCACAACACTTTGCATGAAAGAAAGACTAACATACCTCATAGTGACACTAGCTTACCATCTCCCATACACTATGTTTTCTATATGTGATGATATTGGTTGATCTGTAGATATAATAGGAAATATGAGGGGGGTTGCTGGGTTTCCATCTGTGGACAATATGATCATCATCATTGTCTCCATTGTGGGCCATGATACATGATCTCCTCTAATTATCCCTAGGCACGAGGGGTGGGGGGGTAAAATATGGCTCCAACATGGGGAAATGTGCTCACCATAGAGCACACAATAACCTCATCATATCTGGTTATCCAACACCTAAAATATTACACCCAGTTCAAACAACAAAACCCTTTAGAAGTATCAGCTAGTGGATGTGATCCATTGGGGTTAGTAGAAAATCAAAATCACGTTGAAAAGAAAAAAAATTCACTAGAACTATACATGATAAATCAATAATATACAATGGTGGAATGAAATTTCCTAACATTTATGCATAATATATAAAGGAAATTCAATATATATATATATAATAGGAAATATGAGGGGGGCTACTTGGTTTCCATCCGTGGACAAGCTGATCATCATCATGGTTCGGATCATTGTCTCCATTGTGGGCCATGATACACGATCTCCTCTAATTATCCCTAGGCACGAGGGGGGGGGGGGGGGGTTGGGTAAAATATGGCTTCAACATGGGGAAATTTTCTCACCATAGAGTGCATGAGAACCTCATTATCTCTGGTTGTCCAAGACCCACAATCTTTCACCCACTTCAAATGACAAAACCCTTTAGTAGTATCAACTAGTGGATGTGATCCATTGACGTTAGTAGAAAATAAAAGTCACGTTGAAAAGAAAAACAATTCACTATAACTATACATGATAAATCAATAATATACAATGGTGGAATGCAAGTTCCTAACATTTATGCATCATATACAAAGGAAATTAAATATATACAAGAAAATTCAACACCGTACTAGCATGAATGGATGGTGCAATATATGCACATATGCAAATGCATGATGCAAACTGCCTTGCCTAACCTACCTAATCTATGCTACACTCAAGATTTCAAGTCTCTTCCCCATGATTGGGTTTGAGAAGGGATATAATAGTAGCTAGTGGATGTCTCCTTCCCTCCAGTGTGGACAAATATTAGGAATCATTGATAGACTTATGTTCAATATTATAGAGTCCTAGCAAACATTTGTGAAAATCCTTACATGTATTAGGCTGTCATTTATTCTTGTCCCACATTAAGAAAAATTATCGTTGTCTATAATCCTCCTCCTTCAAATCAATTGTTTCTTGAATCACCCTAGTGTATT
>JZKD02S0197627.1:157718-177394 GCA_000966675.3 Picea glauca
TCATTGTAAGAGTATCTTCTTGGTTCAATTTAGTCAACATATCTTTATCACCTTTCTTCAATATTGTGATGGATCCAACCACTTTGTCTTTGTACTTGTCAAGTTTTTGTTGATAATATTCCCTTTTGGGACACACTACATCATCAATATCATCTTCTTGGGTGAAAGGAATATCATTCAGGAAAAAGTCAGGAGGGGAATCCATGAAATCCTTAGCGAACTCATCTAAGGTATCATCATTTTCAGGGTCTTTATAAATTTATCCAAAATGGTCCCTTGTCATTGGTTGGTTGGGTATATGGGCATATGTTTCATCACCTATGAGTATAGAAGAATAATATAAGTCCATATGTAAGGTTCCACCCAATATTTCAACAAAATTCCTATACAAAAGCATTTCCAAAATGTCTCAAATATCCACAACCACAATGTCTATCAAAAAGGCTATCTCAAGATATCTTGCAAGGAGAAATTGTAAATTCTTGATCAAACCATATGTACTAATAGCCTTGGATTCAATCCCATAGACATTCCCATAGGGACTTGTGACCTCCAAGATTAATTGCCTCATTAATTTCAATGTCATAATGTTTGTAGCAACCCCATAGTAGAGCATGCAATTGTTTAGCCATTTATTGTTTAATCTCAAGGTGATGTAAAAAGGCAGATGCTCATCATTATGTGGTCTATAATGATTAGTTTGTATCGTCACAGGAGGGTCTCCAGGTTCTCCTTGTAGTCTAAATAATTTCTCAACATTGTTTCCTATCGAAGGAATCTTAATAAATTTTGTTAGAGGTATATGTACATTTATCTTTTCCAAGATGCTATTTATGTCAACATTCAAGTCTATGTCATCATTCCTTGGAAAATAAAAACTAGGAGGAATATTATCTTTAGGAGGTGGAGTAGGTCTTTGCTGAGGAAATCTAGGGTCACTGGGAGGATCTTGGGGAACATTATTTTTTCTAGTGTACACTTGTAATTCTTTCTTCCTAATATTCTCCCTTTATTCCTCATCCATTTTGCTTAAAATCTCCATCCTAGCCCTCCTGGTAGATTCATTCTTTCCCTCCTCAAGTTGCTCTTGTGTGATGTTGAGGCACTCTTTGGGAGACATATAAAATATGGAGTCTATGCTATCAATAAATTTCATGTGATAGGGTCCCCCATTATTATTCCTTGGGCATTCATGTTCCCAGTGGGGATCCCCACAAGGTAGACACTAGGGAGTCTCTTGTTTATCTATAATGTTAAAAGGATATAGAGTATTATGGACTCTTTTCTCATTTATGGGCCTAGTTTTCCATGATTGGACCTATCTTTGGGGGTGGCTCTTAAAAGGAGGTCTAATGTTTTTTTGTTTCACCCTCTCTAGGTTAGTGATCTTGTTCATTATTAGGGTTTGATTTTGGGTAAGGCCATTTATTGCTTCTTCAATCCTTTGTGCTCATGGGATGTTTATATCTTGGGTAGGCTCAATAGTATACAATGTTCTTGGTTTTCTTTCATCCTTTTTCCTTGGGGCGTAGAAAGGTTCTTCCTTGCAAGATGCAAGATTAGCCTCAATCCTAGAAACCAATTCTTGGGCCTCTTCAAGGGTCTTTGGAAGCTTGTCCTTAAGCATGAATCTAAAATGTCCTAGGAAGGAATTGGTATAGAGGAAGAGGAGATGTTGTTTTCATGAGTGAATATTGTTAGGTATTTGTTGGAGTAACTTCTCAAACTTAACATTGAAATATTTGATGATTTCATTCTCTTTCATTTTCATTTCAGTAAGTCGCAACAAAAACAAGTTAGGAACTTCTTTAGTATCTCATATTTTAAGAAATTTATCTTCAAAGTCATCCCATGTCTTAATACTCTTTCTAGGGAGACTATTTAACCATCTCCTAGAATCATCAACAAAAGTGGAGGAAAAGAGTATCATCACTACGTCTTCAACATCATCACTCACACGATTAATTTGGAAGAAGACATGGAAGTTAGCCAAATTCTGTTCAACAATAGTCACATCATTACCAGAAAACTTGGGCAACCATTTTTCAAACTTCAGAGGCATGTTATGAGGGTACCCAAGGATTGAAGACATGTACAAGGGTTTGAATATATTGGATACCCATTGCCTTTGATCCATTGAATATAAAGGAAGGTTTCCACCAAACAAAGATTTAATCACATGAGAGTTGTGAAGAATCCTTCTCTTGTAAGTCTTATGAGGGTTAGGATACCTCCTCGATATTTGTAGAGTCACCATATGGTTCCTCTAGGATCATTAAACGAAGGTGAGGTATCTATCCTCAGTGGATTTTCCAGGTAAACTTTGAGATAAGGGATTTGTGATAAGTTTACCAAAATATGTCATAGGGAGAATGAATCAATCCTCCCATACAAGGATGAAAAAATGTTATGACATGATTTTTACTTGTACAAATACCTCCACAACATCCCCAAATTTTATGTAACTATGGAATAATATACCATTGTCACCTAAGTAGAGACTTCCCTCATTTTAGTGATGGAAGAGGTCCACCACAAGGGAGGCTTCCCTGGTGACCTCAATTGATCAAATGCAAATATTAAGCCAATCCTACCCCCCCTATATTGATCACATTTTAGTTAGGTCTAGGTCTAGGAGATAGATAAAGGATAATGATACAATTGTTGTACCTATATGTGACAATAAACAACTTGCAACATATATACACAATTATCAAGTTATAGAGTCCAAAAATATCCCTTTAGATACTAGAAAAGAAATGAATCCTATGGCTGTTGAAAATTACAACAATAAACAAAATTTACAAAAACACTTAGAACTTTGCAACAACAAAAAAATAAAGTTCTCTGAAATGTAGCAATTCACCATGAAAAGTAAGCATTCATCAAGTAGATTATTGTCCAATTGATAGAAGTAATTTCTAAACAAGTTAAGCAACTTATAAATGGGTGTATGAAACATTTTTATGTAGTTTTCAATGGTTGTAGCAAAATTTTATAACAACAACAACAAATACTTAAAATTTGCTAGATTTAGGGTTAACAATGTTAGTAGGATGTTCAAGAGTGTGAGAAAATTGATTTTAATAGCTACTTTAACCATAATAACACTTATAGATTAGTGTCATTATCCTATAGGGATTATGGAGTCTCAAATGCATTATCTTGAAGATTGAACTAGGTAAAACAAGAGAGGTAAAGTCTAAACCCTAAGGTGCAAACACACTTGGACCTTAGGTCTTATACTTTGAGGAAAAAGGTACCTAGGGTGCAAACACACTTGGGCCCTAGGTGTCATTTTTATCTTTCTCTAGCTTCACTTAGGTCAAGGATCAAAGTATAGGGTTAAAACCCTAGCAAGCACTTTTGGGCCTTATGATTTTAAACCTATCAAGTATGCTTCACAAACTTGGACAATAAAGAATTTGTAAGGAAGAGAAACACTTATGTCTTCCTCTTAGGGTTTCAACAAAACAAGAATACTTGAAACAAGATAGTAATTCGACCTTTAACATTAACAAGAGCCACAAAATTGCAGAAATTACTTAATTATTCCAAGAATCATGATTATCAAACCCTAATTGTAGAAATTCTCCATCCAAGAGAGAAAGAACATCCATAAAGATATTCCACAAGGCTAGCAGATGAAAGAGAAAGAGCCAAAGAGGCTAGAATACTGAAACTTTTAAAGGTGTTACTTTTAGTAAAACAAGATCATGGAGCAATAAAATAAAACAAATGTGGAAATAAAACATAGAAGATACAAAATACAATAGAGACACATATATACATGGTTCACCCAATGTAGGCTACGTCCACTAGAGAAATTGCCATATACTTTCCTTATTATTATCCAACAGATGAAGGGATACAACCTACATCACACTCGCTATAAATTCCTCTTATTTATCTCACAGTCTCCTCACTCAAAATAAAATATTCGCAATGATACATTGCCACAATACATTTCCCTCATAAAATAGGGTTTCCTTCTCAGGTAAAAAAACCTAACATAACTTCTATTGTCAGGTTTGCGACCTCCCTGCACTCCCTCGCGTGGAGGAGTGTACATTCTTCCGGGGTGTAAAGTCTTCATGGGGTATAAACATGGCTGAAAACAAAAACCTCTGAATTAAGAAGATAAGCAGGCTCCACAAACAATAGTGACCCTCACATAAGTGTGAGGGAAGTGATGATTTGAAATGATGTAGAACTAGCCTCTTTAAAATCATGAAAAATCCCTAGAAGGTGACATCATCATCCGAAAGAGGCCAACATCAAGGTTATAGGGTGCCACGTTCAAGGTGGAGGAGGATGCATATCATCTCTACATGGTGTCTGACTATTAACTACTACAATTTCCTCCATAAAGTGAAATAATCCCTGGGGTTACATTGCCCAACATGTGGGATTTCAGGCCATCTGTGTACCATCATGACCAAATATGCTAAAATCAAGTCCATCTATTCATCGTCCAATGTTATGAATATGTGAGAGCTCAAGTCAGAAGGTGTCAAGTCATTGGATGAATCACTTCTCTGCATCACACGTGCCAAAATCCTGCAATAAGGGGACAACGTCTTGGGTGAAAGAATAGGACATCCCTAAAAGAACCATGTCAGGGCCATTCAAAACAAAGAATAATATAAGAGAAGGTAAACCAATGTTCATAAGAGATATTAGTCCTTGAATCATGCAAAGTCAGATGTTAAGATATAATCCATGTAAAAAATTCACCTCAATATCCCCTGCATGAATAAGATCAACCTATGACCTTATGTGAATTGGAAAGTTTCAATATGGGAGGGCCTTCATCCAACACTATTAGGTGTGCAAACCAAGATAGGGAAAGAAAATAACCAGGTAGATGGAAAAGTCTTGAGTGAAATAGTGAAAGAAATAAACCCTTCAAGAGTAAGTGTGATAGTGGTATGAATTTGGGATTACTTCATGGCTTATGGTGTTATTAAGTTCATTTCTATGAGCACCTTTGTAGAGGGAGCGCTTGCTACTTGAGATAACCTTTCCTTGGTAATTTTTGCATTCCAAATCCCATAATTGCCTTTTGATACCCATTTATTTATTTTGCAAGTCCCCTTTACAGTTTTCAAGATTTTATTCTTTCATTTTCTTACTAGGCTATGGTCCTGTTATAATTATGCATTCAATGTATTAGGACAAAGGGTGATTACCAATAGAGGGGGTAGAGATGAAGCTGGAATATGGATTTTATAGGTGTCCTTTATCATTTTTACATAGAATATACATAGCAACTACATGAAACTCTAGGCCTTCAATCCCTTCTTCTCATGGGAGAATGTACCATGACCCATTACCGAAGTTTAGTACATTGTGATAGGCTCTAGGATAGAAAATGTTAAGTATGGTGGGGAAAAAAAGTTACTCTTATGAGCCCCCCCATTAGTACCCCTTTTCCCTATACAATAACAATATGGGACTAAGGAAAAAAAGCTGACCACCAAGGTGAAACAAAGAAACAAACACAACTTCCCAAGCCAGTGATCCATTCTCCAACTTCAATCAATTATCCTCATCCACATTCCCAACAAATTAAGCAAAACACTTTGCATGAAAGAAGGACTAACATACCTCATGGTGGCATTGGATTACCATCTCCCATACATTGATGAGCTTGGTTGATATGTAGCCATAGGAGGAAATTTGAGGGGGGATGTTGGGATGCCATCTATGGAAACGTTGATCATGATCATGGTTGACATCATTGTATCCATTGCGCGCCATGAGACATGGTATCCTCTAGTTACCCCTAGACATGGGGGGGTAACAAGTTGTAAATAGATTTTGGAGGTGTAGAATCATGTGCTTGGATCTACAACCTATATACAATAAGAGTTATCAATACCAAGTAAGAAAAAACTTTGATTTTTCTTGATCTTTCTTTTCTTAGAGTGCTAGTGCCATTTATGTTTTTTTATTGTGCTTTGCCTCATGGTGCCTTAGGGAGGTTTTCATCATGATGAGATATTATTATTTGTATTTCTACAATTCTAGACTTGCCTCAAAGGAGGTTTTCAAGAAAATACTTGTCCTAGATGCCTCAAAGGAGGTTTTAATCATAGGGATTTCTTTTACTTTTTATTATTTTTCTATGAGATGATTAGTTTGTTTTGAAAGAACTACTTCTTTTTATCAAACCTAGCTGTGATCTTGAATCTTGGAGGTGAACTCCTCTTTTGAAAATTGTCTGTTGTAGAGATTTAGTATATGTCCATTGACCAAAAGAGGTACTTTCTCTTAGTCTATGGTTCTAATTTTACTAAACCATTGCCACACCAAGTATCAATTTGATAAGGTCCCTACCACCTTGTCCTCAATTTTATTTCGAAGACTTTAAATCGTGAATACTAGAGTAGGGTCCAATATCCTTCTTTGAATGTCTTTGTCTTAATATAGTTGGCATGCATATTTCTCTTTGTTGTTGGACTATCTTAGTGTGGAATAAATATTTTTGTTTGTACTCACCCATTCCATTTATTTGATTCAACCTATTTTGTTGTACTTCAGAGAGATTCAACCCTAGATATAAACTTGTCCTTAATGTTTGGATTTCAAACTCAATTGGGAGAATTGCATTTTTTCCATAAAACAACTCATAGGGTGTAAACATAGTAGTTGTATTCAGGTGGCGTTGTATGTCCATACATATTATACCAATATGTTTACCTAATATTTCCTATGTTTCTTTATTATTTTTGTCATGATATTCTCCAACTCTCAGTTTGTTACCTCTACTTTCCCATTTTCTTAAGGGTGGTAGGTAGTTGATTTCTTATGATGAAATTTAAATAGGTCCATGATATTATTGATCATATTAGAAGTAAAGGAAGGTCCTTGATTTGTTTCAATCTCACTTGGTACTCCAAATATTGTAAATATGTTTTCATATATGAATTCTACTACCTTTTATTCTTTAGAAATTTTCATTGACTTTACCTTTGGCCATTTTGTCAAGTAGTTTGTACAAACTAGTATATTTTAGTTTTGGTTAGATGCGGGATAATTGGGTCCCACCAAGTTTAAGCGCCACTTTCCAAAGGGTTACATTGAGACTTGTTTTTTTAGTTGCATCTCATCCCTTCTTATAGGATTTCCCATTCTTTAACATTAGTCACAATGTGATACATTTTCTCTTGTGTCCTTGTGAAGTGATGACTAGTATTGCCTTGCTTGTAAAACTTTGTAGGCTATCCTCTTTGTAGAAAAGTTCCCCACACAAGGTTCATCATGGAAATTATGTAGTATGTCATGTACCTCATCTTCCCTAATTAACTAACGATGAAGTATTTATTCTAGTCCAATTTTGAATAATAGCTTTTGATCCATGTATAGGTGGCATTCTTTCAGACAATCTTGCAACATTCTCTATAGGAAAAGTATTGAGGAAGATTTTTTGTAGCTACATATTTTTCTATGTCAACAAACCATGGGGTTTGTATTGAGATTGAAAATATGTGTTCATCTTAAAATAAGTCATCAAAATATTCTCGATCTACATTATTTTTAGTCTACAAAAGAAGTTTGCAACAACATTTTGTTTTCCTAGTTTGTCAGGTATAGTCAAGTCAAATTCTTGCAATGACAACAATAATCGTGTGGTACTTTCTTTCACATATGTTTTATTCATTAAATATATGATGTCTGAATGCTCAATATGTCCAAATACATGATATCCAATGATTTAGTGTCTAAATTTGTTGATTGCATAAACAATACAAATAAATTATTTCTTAATGATTGTGTAATTAAGCTTTGTTCCTAACAAGTTTTTCCTAATGTAGTAAATGAAAAATGGATATTTGGATTCTTGTTGTCCAATGATACAAATCAGGCGCCAATATGAATGTGGAATGGAATATACCACTTAGGACCTTGTAAAATAAGAGACATGATCAAATTTTCTTTTATATTGTCAAATGCTCTTTGAAATTTAGATAACCAACAAAATTTTATATTCTTGGATAACAAAAAGAATAATGGAGTTGGAAATTTACTGGAATCCTTTATGAATCTTCCGTAGTATCCTGCATGCCCCACGAAACGTCTTACATGTTTTTTTTTGAGGTGTTGGATGATGTTTAATTTTGTTCAGTCTACCTTAACACCTACAGGTGATATGTGATGTCCCATTTTCTAAAGCTTATTGGAATGCATTTTCATAGGTACTGTAGTCATCCATGTATATTTATATAATTTCATGCATTAAATCTAAGAAAACACTCAAAATGACCCTTTGAAAAATAGCAAGGGAATTGCATAAACCAAATAGGAGTACCCTATAAGAAAAGGTTTCCCAAGGGCATCTTGGTGCTCTAGGATGATTTTCATCTAATTGTACTCACTAAACCCATCTAGAATGGAAAATTACTTTTTACCAGACAAGGCATCTAATACTTATTCAATGAAGGGCAAAGGGAAATGGTCCTTTATAGTATATTTGTTGAGTTCTTTGTAATCTACACATATTATCCACTTGCCTCTTTTCTTGGGAACAATGACTAATGGTGACACCCACTCACCATCTAAGATATATTATATGAAATTTTCATCCAAAAGTTTTTGGCCAAAATGTTTTAGTTTTTACTATATCTTTTAGTGCAAGGTTCATTCTTCTTTGAGGTTGTCTGATGGGAAAGGAATCATCCTTGATGTATGTATGATGTTTATAGATGTTGGGATGAATTATTTTCATGGTTTTAATCCCAAGCAAAGACAGTGCTATGTTTGCTAAGAATTTCCACAATTTTTGTTCTCAGACATAATTTAGTTTCTTGTTGGTTTTCAAAGTTTTATTAGTATGGATCTCTATAATTTTGAATAATTATGGATATGTTTTAATAGTAAATAAATCATTCCCTCAGATCTAATATATATCAACAAATTTTTCTTTTTCTTGTTCATCTTCCTTACCACTATATTCTTAAATTTCGATGGAACTAGAGTATATATTTTGCATGTAATTTGAGATAATTGTGTCCTCAAATATATTGTTTAGGGTTAAATAATTATCAATGGAGAGGATTGGATTTATAGTAGTCTGAAACATGTCTTCTCCTTATTCAAGTGTTACCCATAGATGTGTTTCTTAATCAATGAAATGTTTTGCAGGTGGATAAAGAGTAAGTCTTTTATATGATTGACCATTGGTGTTGGTCATATCCCTTATTCTACAATGTATATATGCATAAGTTGTATCTAACCAATCTATTTCTAAGATGAGTGGGTACCTGTTAAGTTTGTATTTTGTTTACAAAACTATGAAGTTTGTTGTGTACTCCCATAAGTCAATTGACACAATCACATCCTCTAATACTCCTTCTAGGTTGATAATGGATTTATCAACAAGTTGAAGGATAGTTTGCATGTTCCTTAACAATTATCTTAAGTTGAGCCTAAACATTGTGTCATTGATCATAACATTGGTGTTTTCCCCCAAATATATTAAGGTGTTTTGGATCAAGCTCTTATTGATATATACATCTACAACAATGATTCCTAGATCAAAGTACTTGGGGCTGAAGGATTTGTCTAGAATGAGGTAAGTAAGCTTCCCTATAACATTGATTATAGGGGAGCCTTTCTTCTTTCTCCTAGGTCTCTTTATGTGGGTTTTATTATTGAATATTTTATAGATAGGGACATATTTAATTACTTGGGGGGGTGATTTTCACACAAAAATCCTTGAGTTATCCCATAAGTTCATTTTCTAATTGGTTGTAGGTATTCTTTTGTTCTAGCCTCTTAGGATATGGTGGAATTTGTGGCTGAGAAGGACAATTAATTGTTTCTTAATTTTGTTTCGCTTCAAGGTCTTTGTCTTCTATAGTTTTAGTGATAAGAGGAGGTAAAGGAGTTGTTACCATCCTCCTTGAATGAAGGCTCAAATCATTTAATTCCATAGGATTTAGTGAGTATGATTGATAGTTCATCACCCCATTATTTTAGATAAGTTGAATTTTCCTATTATTTAAATTTGGTGCTAGTTGGGTAGGCATTTGTGATTGTTTGTGGGTTTGTTGAGTAAATTTTTGAGTAGGAGGTGGAGGAAAAAAACTTGTTGATGTTGTCCTTGTGGGTTCCAAGCTTATAGAGGATTAGGAAATTAATTTGGGATAATTGTGGAGGATAAAATGGAAAGTTTTGAGATTGAGGATATTTCCACTATTGTGGCATTTGGTTATGCATTTTCCAATTTGGATGGATAGGGGGGTACCAATATGGAGAAGGATTATACATTTGATTACTATAAGAAAATTTAAAATATCGAGGATGGGAATAAGGAATAACTTATTGGAATGGCATTGGTGGTCCTTGCATCCTCTAATTAATGAAGCATAAATTCTCCATGTTGTCTTATGCTCCTTGGTACACGACCTTTAAACCATGTAAAGAATGGATTTTGCTTGTTTGGTCGTCCACGTCAAAAATTCCATACACTTCAACTGTATTTAGTGGGAATTCATTCTTGGCATGTTTCCTTTTGCATTTATGGTAGAAAATAACCAAGGTTCTTTTAGACTCTTCTTATTTCCTCTTAATCAAATGATGTCTATTTGCATAGATAATTAATGCAACATGTCAGTTTTCATGTACTCTAATAAATTTGCAAGTTCAATATTGGTGAGACTTGTTGCCAATTTTTTTTATGATTGTGAGATTACATTTTTTCCACCCCTATTTTTATTTCTTGTATATTTTGAGTAATTCTTGAACACTTTCTTGATATTCTCATACGTCAACTAAAATATTTCACCATTTATAAGGAGGTTCAAGGTATCCATCAACTCTTATTTTACACCTCTAAGAAGCACCGATTTCAAAGATTTATAATCTAGATTGTAGCTATGAGATGTTTCGTAGCTTAGTTGGAATTTTTCTCATATTATTATAAGGACTCATGGTCTCTTTGTACCATTCAAAATATTTCACCTCTTGTATCTTTGGCCTTGCAATAATCTATATATTTTTCAATGAAGGGTTGCATCATCTGATCCCATTTTTTGATACTGCTCCTGTATAAGACTGTGAACCATCTTAAAGATGATTCCTTTATTATAGAGGGAAAGAGCCTAAGTTTTTGAGCATCTAAGGTGTAGTCATAGGTTCTATGGAGAATTTCAAACTTAAAAAGAAAGGTGTTGGGTTTTCAATAATTAGGCCATGGAAATGAGGAAGAGAAGGATTTATGTTCTCTATCCTCGTTTTCTCATTAGTTTCATGAATTAGAAATTGAAAGAAATTAGGTTGATCCTCCCTTTATTCTACCTTAGTGTTTAGAGATGGAGATTTCTCTTTATATTTAATTCCTATCTGAACAAAAGGATTGATGGAAATCCCTGCAAAAATGTTCTCTCCTTCTTGAAGTAACTCAACAAATTCTTCAAAAATTTGTTGTATATCATTTGGGTTTTGTTTAGAAGGTTGTTTAAAAAAATCTTCCATTCGTACCTACTTTAGATACACCAAACCTATTTTTGGTAATTAAAAACCCACCACACTTATCTCTAGGTCAATGTATAAAATCAAAATGTGTATTTTTTTTTCTTAAAAAAATTGAGATTGTTCGTAATGAAATTTTTAGCATCCTCCTCAACAGAAATGCCAAAAAGTGGTAGGCAAAATAATTATAGCAATATGTCTTATAAATATCTTAATTTCACTTTAATTATCAGACTGTGGATCATGCCACCTTATGAGGTGATGTGCACTATATAAGAAAATTGCAAAGGTCAAATATGAACTACTAATTCTAATGGAAAACTCTGATAAAGAAACTACTCAAATTTGATAGATCACTCTAATTCGTCCATCATGCACTTTAGTGCACAAATTTCACTCCTATATCTTATGATAACATGAATAAGATAAATGAAGGTATAGGTTCACTACCTATTGGATGAAAATTTGATTAAATGAGAAGGTCTCCTTGAACTAATGACCTTGTGCTACTACTAGACTATTCAATCCTCACAACACTAAGTATCATATGTTAGATTCATATAATCCACATCAAGGTATTGAACAATTGTAAATTAAATGCATTTAATAAAAATACATGAATTGAAATTGTTGTTCAAAGAAACACAAGAAATGGACGTAATGTTGAAAAATAAAGAGAAATAAACTAGTACTCTATTTTTATAGGAGTCTATCAACTTGAAAAATAAAAATAAATTACAAGAAAGAAAATGATCACGGAGGTCCCTAGTCCTTTTCTTGAGTGGGAACTACTCAAGGAAGTTCCTGGAACCCTTATAGAAACTCAAACACTTATAAATTGAACATACTATGTGTACTTTATTAAAAACATTCCATGTAACACGAGGGTAGAATTCTACCTCTTGGGTACAAATTGAAATTAGCTTGAACAAATGTAAGGAAAATTTAATGATAATACTAGTTATCCTACTCTATCAATTGACCTCTATTTGTGATTGAAGAGATTTATATGTAGTCCAATAAATCCCTTTATTGGTGGGAGTTGTCCCTCAAATACCTATCTTTTTGCATGTTGTTCCAAGGGACAATTTTCCCTCCTAGTCTAACTAAATCCTTAAGATAAACAAGACATCAAATTTCTTTACGTATTTATTGTTGCCTATAAGTGTTGCTAGCTATGAAGGTTGTGAAGGGACAGGATCCCTTGAGTTTCTCAACCATTCAATGAGGTGTTCTGTGGTTATAGATGAAGAATATTTCCTTGTCTTATGGGATGAATCCCTTCACTAAGGCTGCAATTTTCCTTTCTGGTAAACCATATTAGTTAAAATATGAAAAAAAAAAAAATCACCAAACACTCAAGATTAAGCATAAGTCACATTCAAATTTGAGATTAATAAATATCATATTTGATCAGATAAGCATAAGTCACAAACATTGGTCATACAAAATACTTATGTTTTCCAAGAAGGTCTTACATTGGGAGGAAAAACGTATCAAATTCAGACATAAGATGGGTCACAAAAGGTGAAAATTTGAAGGATCATCAATGAAGTGGGATATCTTTGTCGATCGATTGACTACCATGAATATCGAGTTATTACCTTTGAAGGTTCTTAGTAACCCTGAGATGAAATACATATATATTTCCTCCTACTTCCATGATGATGTACTTAGGGTATTTAAATTTTTGAGTGGATGTTTATCTTCCACATTTATCTATTGACATTCCAAACACTGGTCTACATAAGTGACAATATATGATTTCAAACCAAGATAGTAGTAAAAGTGGTTTATACATTGATATTTTCTTTCATATCTTGAGCGTATAGAATAAGGAGAATCACATGATTCATGAAATACCAATATTATTAGGTCCTTATGGTATAGTACATAAACTAAATTCCTCCAAAGAAACACCACATTTTCAACTAGATGATAATCATCGCACTTTATGATATTTCTTTATTTATTTATTTTTTATGTTGAGTCCTTCCTCGTTAATAGTGCATGACATACTTCTTGATCCCATTTATCTGTCAATTTTCACATGCAACTCCGTGTGACTAATTTTCAGATCTGAAAATTAATTCATAATGATGTAAGAGTAAAACCCTAGCTGTTATCATTGAACAATTTTACGATGAAAATTATTGAATGAAATTATATGCAAAAAAAACACAAAAGATCATAGATGAATCATCAACACATATGAGACACAATTTTTTTTTTTGTAACCTTATCAATTCCGAAATACCGAGGGAAAAAAAACCCTCCCAACCAATACAATATCACCAAATCTAAGGAAAATATTGTCCTCTCATCCAATACAAATATCACCAAAATATGAGGACAACCTTGTCCTATAATAACCATACAAATTGAAAAACCAAACCTCAACAATTTACTGGAAACTTCCTCTTCCCAAAAATCTACGACAAACCTCCTATACAACTTGATGATGTCACCTGTCAGCCTATACGAACATGAATATGCCTAGATAAACTCTATATTGATGTACGCGACTGTTAACAATGCAACCTGCATACGTATGCGAATGTTCCCACTACAACCTGTGTATGTACATAACTATTCCCACTAAAACCCACATACATAAACACAAACGTGTATATACACTTCCGTATGATTCATTCCACTCATACAATTTCTTCCTTCTACGACTGCCTCTCTCTCCCACATGTGTGTTGTGATTTTCCCTGCCAAGAACAAAAAATAGAGAGTCCTCAACCCTAGGCTAGATTTTCCATCATTCAAAGTTTCCTTTTTCTGAAAACTCCAAGCCTCCTAACATAAGTGCATACTCACTTATGCTAGCTCCATCATGTCTCCACATATGATATACAATATGAAATGTCATAATGACCTCTATCCTTTATACAAAATCCTTAGGGGTCATCATAGAATCCCCTCCACAAGTCAACATAAAATTATGATTTCTTTGTGGGTGTGAAGGCCCAACACAAACCCACAAATACCATCATCAAGCCCCCAAGCCCTCAACTCAAAATCCAAGGGGGTTTTCACCAAACTGAAAGTGTGATTTGGTGCCCAGGATGATTCCCACATGCCCAACACCTAGGTCCATGTGAGAATGCTTGCCTGAAGATACAAAACATCAACTGATATAGGATGTTTTCATTGATGTGACTTACTAAAGAATTGTATTAAATGAGAATAAAATGAAGTACACCATAAAGAAGGAATAACTCAATAATGAAGAGACATATGCATCAAATATGAACACAAAAAACTTGATAATGGAGTTCGTCCCTGGTGGACTATGTCTCCGAGTCTTTCTCTCAAATGGGTAGGCCTTTTTATCAACTTAGTAAAATAATTTGGCAAAATACATAAGTATACCTCATTCTGGATTTAAGCTGCAGAAGATTTGCTAAGATTAGAAAACAAACAACACCATTGAATTCATGGCATCGAATTACCCAAAAATGACTATCTCCACGCCTAGATCTAATTCTGGCACTTTCAGGCCCTTGAGAAAATTCATCTCGGTTTCTATGCCTATACCTGCAAAAAAATTCTCATTTTCCGTGGCCTATCCATATGGTTGCGTGCCCTGGTCTGACCCCCGAGATATGGAAAAACCTAATTCTTAAATAAAATCAGGGGCATATTTACCAACAAGGCCATTTGGCCTGTTGGTTGATGGATATATATGAAAGTGCTTTGTTGGAGGAGGTTCCGGGGTCAAGCCCACAGACCTCCATTTTAATACATTGGAGTTATATATATGTGTTGTTTGTTTGGGATCGTGCTAACTTTGTAGTATGGTTTGACATGGTGGATCCAGCCATATCTGGCGGCATATTGTATTATATATTTGGCAGACTAGGTGGTTGGTGCCAACCAACCCCTTTTCCAATTTTAAATTTTGGTTGCTGGGCGTCCTTGGGAATTTTCCCACTGCCACATGGCATCCCATGACTGGGACACATGATGACCATTCATTGGCCCACATCACCTTACTGCACAGACATGCCACATCACCTCTGCCACATCATCCTACCACGTCACCTTCCAGGTGGATGTATGGTCTGCCACGTGGCTGTGTGGACTACCATATGGCACTTTCCCATTGGTCCATGGACTGATCGAAAAAGTCCAAAATCGAGTGACACATGGCAACCTCTACTGCTGCCACATTATCATGCTGACATCAACATGACACATGTCTGTTCCATGTACCTTGTACAGATGCTGACATCATCCGTAATGATGCTGACGTCAATAGTACATATGCTGACTCATCCTTGCTGATTGGGTTAGGTTGACCAAAATGTTGACCGTGAATATATTTTGATCCGTAACTCCGTTTAATGAACCGTTTACGTCGTTGGAAATAGTGAGATGCACTCTTCGTGATGATGCCACTTTAGCTAAGTTTTAAGGACTTTGAATTTTTTCCCTTTCTCTGTCTGTTGAGGCCATTCTAAGCTTCCCGAGGTGCTTCTACCAATTCTGAGTTATCTTTAGTCTTCTCTAGATCCTTTTTAGATCATGCCTTCCCACTGAGAGATTTTTAGACCACTAAAATATTTCATCAATTAACATATAAGTGAGGGAAGAGTTCCCTCACCTCGTCCTTCTCAATACACTTTGTTTTGCTTGGATGTGTTCCCTTTAAGCCCACTCGTAGATAATCAACATAACCCATGCGTGAAGTCCTTGTCCTTCTGTCCAGGATGATATATTCCTTCAATTTTTCCAAGTACTCAAGAGAAAACTCATCAACTGAGGGTATTGAAACTTCCTCACCCTGATCCATGATCATGGGAGGCTAAAAAAGTTTCAAGTTTTCTACATTTACAACTGAGTAGATCTGCATCTAAGGTGGAATATCTAGATGGAAATAATTGGTACCACTTTTCTCCAAAATAGTGAAGGGTCCATATCGGATGGGCTTGAGTTTCTTGCCTTCACCCTTCAACTGCTCCTTGCTGATGTGAAGCCATACCTGGTCTCCAACTTGGAATTGATGATCAACCCTGTGTTTGTCATGTTGAGCTTTATACTATTCTTGACTCTTCTCCAACTGTTCTTTGACTGCTTGGTGTACCTGCTGGGTCCTTTGAATGAACTTGCAGGCCCTGTCTTCATTTTTTTCTTCATTGGAATCGACACATTTCCCATACATCAAGTCCAAAGGGACCTTAGGAAAATACCCAAAACATGTCTCGAATGGATAAATCTGAGTGGAGGAATGTAAGGATTTATTGTAAGCATGATGTACATAGGGTATTTGTACATCCCATAATTTGGGATGCTTGCTACAGTAGCCTCGAAGCAAAAATATCACAGTTCGATTAACAACCTTTGTTTATCCGTCAGTCTGTGGATGGAAATAAGTGCTCCTCTTCAACTTGGTGTCCATCATTCTACACAAGATTTTCCAAAAATCCCCAAGGAATCAAGTATCTTGATCCGAGATAATGGATGTGGGCAACCCAAAGTGAACCTAAACATACTGAAAGAAGAGATTAGCAGTTTTCTCAACAGTGATATGATTTTTACATGGAATCAAGATACACATCTTTCTAAACCTATCCACTACAACATACAAATAGTCATGACCCCTTTTCGACATTGGTAAACCCCCTACAAAATCCATGCTGATACTTTCCCATGGATGGGATGGAACAGGAAGTGGGGAGTATAGCCCCAATTTTCTATTAGTGGGCTTACAAGTAGAAAACATCACACACCCCTTTACATATTTAGTTACAATTTCTTTCATTTGAGGCCAGTAACAAAACCTCTACAGATGAGCCATAGTTTTTCCTACCCCAAAATTCCTAGACACAAGAGAAGTGTGAGCTTCTCATATTACATGGACTCATTTACTTGTAGGAATACAAAGATTTCCAAGATGGTAGAGTATTTTTCCTTGTAGACAATAGTTCTCTACCTATGCACCATGGGTTAGATTCTCAAACACTTCTTTAAAATATTCATCAATGGCATATTGTTCCACATAGCTATCATGAGATAAAAAAGAATTCTTCAAAATAATAGAAGCAACAATAGGAGGTCTAGAAAGCATATCAACTACCCTTTTTGTATTTGATTACCAAATGAAACTGTTGAAGAAAATCCATCCACTTGTAATGTTGAGATTGCTGCAACTTGGTTTGTACTTGGAGATACTGTAAGGGTTGATGATGTGTATGTATGATTGTTTCCTTCCCTAACAAGTAGTTCTTCCATTTCTTTACACTTTGAACTAATGCATACAAATCTTTATCATATGTAGGATAGTTAAAAATAACTTGGTTAAAAGTTTCAGAGTGGTAACAGATAGGGTTAAGATATTGCATCAATACTATACCCATGGCGTATCCACTAACATCTGTCTCAATCTCGAAAGGATGTTGGATATTCGACAGTGCTAATACTGGTGCGGTACTGATCTTTTCTTTCAAAGTGTCGAAGGCTTTTTGTTGTTTTCCTCTCCACTGAAAAGTGTTCTTCACACTGGTTAAGGCATGCAAAGAAGCTGCAATAAAAGAGAAGTTTTAAATGAATCTTCTCCAGTACTGGACTGCACCTAAGAAGCTTTGTACTTCAGTTACACTTTTGGGCTCAGGCCAATTTACAATTACATAAATCTTGGAAGGATCAATTTTCAATTGTCCTCCTCCTATAATACGACCTAAGTACACAAGTGTAGTCTTGAAAAATTCACATTTGGGCAATTTTACATACAATGTTTCCCTTTGCAAAGTATCTAATACTTGCTTTAGATACCTTACATGTTCAACTCAAGTCCCACTAAATATAAGAATGTTGTCTAAATATACAATTACAAAATCATCTAGAAATGGCCTGAATACATCATTCATCACTCACATGAAGGTTGCCGGAGCATCACAAAGCCCAAACGACATAACAAACCACTCAAACAATCCATGTTTGGTTTTAAATGAATTTTTCCATGCATCATGTTCTACAATCCTAATCTGATGGTATCCACTACACAAATCCAACTTAGTGAAATAAACAACATTCTTTAATTGATCAAGTAAATCATCTATAGGAGGAAGAGGGTATCTATTTTTCACCATGTTTTTGTTTAAGGCTCGATAATCGACACACATTCTCCATGTGCCAGCCTTCTTTGGCACCATCATGATTGGAGAACCACAAGGAGATGAACTGGGCCTGATGACCCCTTGATCCAATAAGCCTTGTACTTGGTTTTTGATCTCTGTCATCTCTACAACTGACATCTTGTACATGTCCACTTTAGGAAGAGGAGAATCCTGCTGAAGGTGTATTTCATATTGGATTTCCCTCTTAGTATGTAATCCATATGGTTCCTAGAAGATATCATCATACTTAGAAACAATATCAATTAATTATTTCTTATGAGAAGGATCACATCCTTGGAAGGTGTCATATGTTCCGACATCCTTTTCCCTTACGACCATGAGTACATATCTCTTATTAGTGTTTACGAGTCTCTTCATTTGTCCTACACTAACAAGTGTGGTGTTTACCCTCATGCTGTGGGCTCTAACAATATATTTCATTCCCCCTTTATTAAGGTGATATTTTTTCTCATGACGAAAGAATATTGATTTCCTATCATAAAGATAAAGACTCCCTAGCACTATGCCACATATATCAAGTGATACAAAATCCAAATTCACTTCATCAATCAACTTTGAAGTAATAGAAAATATGACCGTACACTATTTGGTGACATTGAGTTTTTCTTTATCACATACCCAACCAAGAGGATAAGGCTTTGGATGTGGTTTAGTTTCAAGACCCATATTTTTGACAAGTGCTTCAGATATCAAGTTTACTTGGGAACCCATATCAAATAATGTATCTATCTTAGTGTGACTAGATATAACTCTTATGTGAAACAATTCATTCCTCTTTCTTTCATCATCATGAGATTCATTATTGGAATTTGAACTAGCATGAAGGGAATCTTTACCTTGTACTCCAACCATTGTGATATTTTATTCATCACCTGAATCATAACTAAGATCTTGTTGTACTGTAGCAACGATATTTGTCTTCCCCTTTCAAATGAACTATTTTAGTCTTTTCTCTGGATGTAATTTCCAACAATATTCATCATCATGACCGTTCTTATTGCAATGAGTGAAAGATGGATTTCCTTCTTCCCTCTTTACAGTGGCGGTCTT